>OMLM01007411.1:67967-83360 GCA_900302695.1 Helostoma temminkii
ATGACAGGAGGTGAATCTATAGAGAATCTAGAATATCTAGAATCTAAACCTGTAAAAGTAACTAGTAACTAATGATGGAAATTACATGAAATGTAGTAAAAGTACATTATTTTCCTCTGAATTGTAGTGGATTCTAAGTAAAAGTAACATAAAAATGAAATACTCCAGTAAAGTTCAAAATTCTAAATTTACTGAAGGACAGTATTTGATTAAATGTACTTAGTTACTCACCACCTCTGTCCCATGTGTTATCTAATTTAATAATTTTACTTTTTAGTAAAATTTACTTTTTAGAAAAATATATCTTATACCTCAAATATGACAATGGCTTACGCTAGATTAATTATATATTCAGGCTACATGTAGATTGTTATCTTTAATTATTATTTTAATCAAACCTGTTACTAATCATGAAAAGTGCTCATAATTAGCATACCGATGATGCATTCACCTCATTAATTATGATAAACTGCAGGGAAGTACATGTAAGTTCAAGTGCATTTTAAAAGTATCAGTATTGGTATCTGTGATTGGTCCCTGTATTTACTTGGTATTGGATCGATTCCAAATTTGCCAGCATTGCACAGCAAACAGACTTCAATTTGAATAAAAGTTGTAATCTTCCACTTCACCAACCCACGAAGAAACCTGTATTCCTCACCAAATGTAACATAAGTCTATGATGCTTTCAGATATATAACATGAGTACCAACATAACTGATTTAAGGACAAATTAGGTTTTAAACATTTGTGGAGGCACAGTGCTTCACCATGGCTTTTGCACCACAAGAGGGAGCTATTAAACAATGCATTTAATTTCCCTATTTTAAAGAACATTATGGTCAGGCACACTACTGACCTAAATTCAAGATGCCATATTGTACTGTTGCAAGAATGTAGTACCAAAGAATACAGACTGCAAAAATGACTAATTTAATATTTATTTTGCCAAACTAGACATAAAACACTAAATAAAATTAAAACATAACTAAAATTACTAAAATCACTAAAATTACTAGTTACCCAAGTAAAACTAAAATACCTAAAGACAAAAAGTGTCTTGACACAGCTTTAAATGAATGATCTCTTAAAACTGTGTTGCTGTAAAACCAGTTAGGTAAAAACACATAAGAATGAGCTGCCTGGGGGCAGGCAATCAGCTCATTGGTCAGGGGAGGAAAACACGGAAATGTAACAACAGGCCTGGCTGGGCAAGCACACTCCTTTTCTCTTTAAATAATACAAACAGCTCTTATGTAGAGTATAAAATTACAACCAATATATTTTAGGTGTATTATATTTTGTGCTGATGTGCACAAAGAGAATGTTGCCAAAAACATAAACTAGAATATGATAGAAGGCATTTTCTTTCTCATAGTAAGCTCACAAGTTCATGTAAAGTATTATCACTCAGCAGGACCCAGCCAAACACACAGCCTAGCTGGGCAATCTAGCACAGTCTGTTAATCCCCAGAGTCAGTTACTGGGACACAACACTGTGACGACTGTTTGTCCACGCAGAGCAGACCCGAGATTAAGGACTCTATACAATACTGATACTGCTGATTCTGACCCAGTTAAGACCTTCCACATTTAAAGAAATGCAAAATATTAAAATAATATCATATGATATAATGCAACATAATAACACTGTATTATAGTACACACACATATATATATACATACATACATACACACACAGACACACACACACACACACACACATATATATGTGACATACTGTTTATCATTCATTCTTCTTTGTTTTCCCACAAAACTATTATTTAACTAACCCTCGGGTGGAGCACACAGGTGAGCAGATAAGGCAAACAACCATGATAAGCTCAGAAAAGCATATCTTTAGTTGGATTTTATAATAATGAAACCCAAAACAAATCTAATTAACTTATTTTAGTTGTGAGAAACAAATATGAATTAAAACCGATCATTTCAGATTAAAATCTCCATATTGGGTCTCCCAAGAAATGAAGTCAAAAATCTCATGAGCCACTTGAGCCACCAGGAATTAATCATGGGAAGTCAAACTCCTCCAAACAGGTCTTTGAGTGCCTCATAAAATTCCAGCACGTGGCCCAGATTTTACTCAGTAATAGTAAATAGGCCCAGAAAACCAGGACTCTCTGAAAGTAGGCCATATGAAGATGATTTAGGGGCAGCAAATTTAAACTCAGGTGTGATCTCACCTGTGAATAGGATGATGTATAAATGTTAGATGCCATTTGCAAATTAAACAATAACCACATGCACAAGCACCAAGACTTGTGCTATATCTTAAAGCCAATTCATTTTCACATACTCAACATGCACTGACTGCGTACACACCAGGAAAAGTATCAATTAAAAATAACAACAATACAAATAATAATATTTGTAATTAAAATGCTGTTTGCTTACAATTAACAAGACAAGGTGTGCCTGTGTTTCTGTGTTATCCCTTTGGTAGTATCACATACACACCCAGGAATGTCAAATATGTCTGTTTTACTATGTCATACTGCGGTAAGAACAGCTCATGCTCATTTCAGTTGACGAGAAAAGACTAAACACAGGTCTGAAATGTGTGTTGTGTATTTGCTAATGCGGGTAATAACTAAAAGATGAAATAATTGACACATATTAAGAACATTGCGAAATGCATCTTAAGTGTAGCCTTCATCATATAACAAAAAGCTTTATCCTTGGAAGCTCCAGCACTTTCTAGTGTCTGTGCAAAGACTCAACCAGGGTAACATCTCCCCAGTGGAAATGGGCATGATGTCATTTAAATGGGCAGCTTCGGGAGGAAATTATGCCATTTGCTAATTTCCTAATAATGAAACTGTGGACTGCAGAATGACAGGAAATGTATGGGATCAGAGTAATACAGGGATATTAGATGAAACATTTGATCACACTGTTCCTGGCAATCAGACTCTTGGATTTATGAAAAAGGGATATTAACTCCTGAAATGTAAAATCCTGGATATTTTTGAACTATAACCAGAAACAGCTTTTTTTCTTGTTATTTTAAAATTAAAACATGGTGCTGCGGTTTGGCTGACTATTCGAAAAATACAGTGAAAAATGGCCCTTATTTCAAAAAGAGGATATCAAGACATAAAGTATATATAGAACATGCTGTATGAATATGGAGTAAAGGTTATCATGTGTGATGTCAGAAAAATAGACTCAGGTGTACAATAACAAAGTGGCATGTGATGTTCATTAAGAAGCTCAAGCCTCGTGCAGCTTTGTTTCCTAATGTCTCCGACCAATTGATTTACCTTGACAAGCTGGAAAAATCTCTAGAGGCTAGTTTGAAAGACAAAAACAAGCAGTCACAACGATCACGGGCATACTTACACAATGTACACCTGCTCATGTACAGTATAGCAGCATTCCTTCATGCAAGCTGAACAGTATGGTATAAACAAGCTTTTTACATGTTGTTCAGACACAGGATTAGTCAGTAGTCCTTTAGTTCCCAGCAGAGAAACTGAGAAAGGAGATGGAAATCTTTACATTAAATTAAATCTTTATTAAATGCATCTTTTTTAAAACAACATTTTTGTTTGGTTGTTTGTTCTGCTTTATGAAGATTTACATTACATAACAGTGAACTAAGTGGTGCCATCTTGATAAAAATGGGTCACCTGGCTTGAGATTTAAAACCCAATAGCTATAATGACAAGTGAATGAGGAAATTCACTAAAAGCTTGTGACATGGCACAGAATGAGCAACACAGAATAATTGTTCTATCCTCACGTAGTGTGGACAGTGGCTGGCACCGAGCCCAGAACAGAGGTAGTGATAGAAAAGTTCTTCATTTCTTCTTAAGAGATGACAGACCACCAGTGCTTTTAATAGTTGTGTCTCAGCTATTCATTTTGTGCTAAAGACATTTACACTGGAGAGGTATTTTGTAGAACACCCAGAAGACTTCTGTGTAAAGGTAAGGGTGCATTATGCAGCTTAAAGCAAAACATCCGATGGGACGGTATAATCAGAAACCATATAGTAAAAAAATAGAAAAGGACAGAAGTACAACAGGTGTTTAACTGATACCAAACCTGTTCAGTGATTATACACTGTATTATTATGTTGTCACTGCCTGATAGATCACCACAGGTTGCCTGGCAACTTCACAACTATGATAAAACCAAACCAAAAAAACAGCCTAGCACAAAGAGTCAACAGAGTCAAGTTAGCCGTATCTTCTTGCATTCAGGGTTAAGGTTAGGGTTTGGTATGCAAGACATACCAACAGTTTCCTACATGTAGCTTTATTTTAAGCAGACAGGTCTGAGTGGTATCAAACATCTCATCTAACAACTCGTAACTAAAATAACTTAAATATACTAAGTCAATACATATAAAATGATCATACATCGCATATGGTACAATATCTAACTGTATCATAGGGCTCTAGATCTAGTATCCAGATCTTTTTATAACCACCTATAAATAGTGCTGTTAGTTCTGGGTCAGCCTCACACTCACATTTTCTGCTTTGTTGAAATGGCCTAATGATCATCAAGTTTGGTTGAATGTAGGACAAAATAAGACAGGGGAGGCAAGCTTGTCCTCTAGGGGAGCATGTGGAGTGCTCTGGCTGTGTACAAATTCTTTCCTTTGGTCCAAGTTAATTAAATGTTTAATTTCATGGGTAAAAGAACAGCAAACCCTCACAAAACACTGGTATTGTTAGGGTCTCTGCTGCCCCTGCTCCCTGCTCAAATGTCCTAAATTTCTCAGCACCAGCCTGGTACCTTGTACCTTGTGCATAATTTTTCTGGACCTTTGACCCTTGTGGCACCTGAACTTGGGTAAAGAAAACTTTCAAACCATAACTAATATATTGCATCATTTTAAAAATGAGTTATAAAACCACTACTTGGAACGACTGTATAAACTCTCCTAATGTATTGGCTAATTAAGGGTTTAACTTGATACTTCTCTACTAATGTCACATAACTATTCAAGCAAACAGAACTGAATGGGCTGCCAGCCAAGTCTTACAACACCATATGGCCATGGGCTGTGGTGGCGTTTGGGCCGTTGTATCCTCCAGTATCCTATTGTTTAGTGTCAAAGGAAGGGGGGAGGGAAGAGGGGATTATGTATACACCAGAACACATGCTCTCTTTCAAAACACACGCACGCAAACACTCCCCCATACATGAAAACACAAAAGCACATTACCAGTGTTATTAAAGTTCTGCCCATGATCCAGACATTTTTAATCCACTATAAGCAAGCACAAAACCACGTTTACAAGACAGAAATGCCATAGTGACACCAGAACAATGGCAGTGTCATTGATTAGTTGGTGACAACTTTTACTCCAAGTGTATGTAAAAACCCAGATAATGCATGATGCAATATCCTCTTTAAAGCTGAACAACAGTTATGTAAAAAGGTTAACCTGGTATCACTGTTAAGATATACGGTAAGTACAGTGATACAGTAGTAAGAGCCGAAAAACCAGAATCCTTGAATATTGAATTTGTGCTAAGTTACAGCCTGAGAATGAAAATGATTGAGCTGCACTACTTACATCAAAGACTTCGTTGTGTAGACTCTGAGTGTTCTTCAGCCAGCTGCGGTTCAACTCGCTCAGCTCCAAAATCGGCTGCACCTTCAGACGTACTGACTCTCCAGACTGACGGATCATCTCCACAATCTCGTCCCTGCTCTTGTTCTCCACGTTGATTCCATTTATTTCCACCAGCCTGTCTCCTGGCAACAACCCCAGAGCCCGGTCCATGGTCCCAGCCCCTGGTTCGGCAAAGTGTACCACGCGCTTACACACTCCTCCATCGGGCTGCCTGTCTAGAAGGTTGGTCCTACGCAAAGAGAAGCCAAAATCCCCAGTGTTGCGTCGTTGTAGCTCAAGCTCTCGTGGATCTGGTATTGATGGAGCAACAAGCATAGGCAGCTGTAGGTCTGCTCCAGGGAAGGTCTTCTCCACCATTTCTGGAACGTGAACCACGTTGGTGCATTTTGGATTGGGTTGGGACTGCAAAGATGTAGTCGAGTTCTGCCCCGAAAGATCTGAAGATACCAAATCTTTGCCCTCGTTGTTCTTCTGAGAAAAAGACACATGCCTCTGGCCTACCACTGAATTCAGCTTAGCCAATTCCCCAAACTTAGCTGCTCTCTCCTTTACAGAGCTTCGATGACATTGCACTTCAGTTCCACTCATATCTTCACCAGAGGTACTTGCATTTATTTTGCCCGCATTCTTCTCCAAGTTGTTATGAAGGCGTTCGGCCTCCACTTTTGTCAGACTGAGTTCAGTATTATTAGCCACCTTAATTGGAATAGGATTAGAGATCTCCATCTTGCTCCTTGACTCCCTCTTGGAGCCCCCTCGATTGAGGGAGAAGAGGCCTCTACGTATGCCCATCTCTTCCAGGTTCTTTATTTCTGCCTGAGACATGCGCTCTTTCTTTTCTTTTTTCTCTTTCTTCTCTTTCTTGGCCATGTCCTTTTCCTTGTCTTTCTCCTTTTCTTTGTCTTTTTTAATTAGGTGAAACATACTTGATGTTTTTTTGTAGTTATTTACAAGATTGAATTAGTTGAAACAAGTAAAGGGCAGTTTAATCTAAACAGTTGCACGAAGGTCTCACAAGAGTGGTCTGAAAGTCATCTACAGTGGGCATGGATGGCTCATCTGTAGAAAGAGGAGAAAGGAGAAACATTAAGAACATTTGCTGTGGGCACAATACAGTACAGCAGCTTAATGTAATAATCTGTCTGACTGGGAATGTTGCGAGCTAATTAATGGCCAATATTGTCTAATAACTAACATCTGAAACGAAATAAACAGTATGCTGAGGCTGTGTGCTGACAGATTCAGCAAATTATACTGTATAAAAGTATCATTGTGTGGTAGATCCACTTCTTTGTTGCGGGTCATTGCCCTGCTGCATCACTAAACTCTGCTCTCTACTGAGCTTCAACTGGTGGAAGGCATCTTGATAAACTTGGGAATTAACTTTTACCTCAGTGGTTTTAAGCTGTCGAGCCAAGCGTCCAAGAAAAGCAGCTCCCACATCAGCCCACAAAACACTTTACATTGTTTTGTTGTGTAGAGTTAAGGTGTTTCTAGCAAGCTTCAGGTGTGCAGCGATGGTTTATTATATCTTTTTTATTATTTTGGAGAGTAGCAACTTCCTCCATAATGTCCTGCCACTGACACCAGGCTTCATTCCTCTATGCACTATGATTTGTGTATGGCAGACCCATGAACAGAGATGTTAACCTGTTCCAGCTATTCCTTACTGGCTGCTATTCTTTTTATGTCTCACTGAGCATTCTGCTTTGTGTCTTCAGAGTCATCTTAGCTTGGCGGACACTTTTCCAGTAGCAGTACAGGTGCAGATAGTTCATCTAATTGCAGACAGATGAATATTAACGCAAATCAACAATTCCTCATCATAAGACTTCTGAGATGTCTTTTTTGTGAAACAGTTCACATTAGTAGATTCCGTCAAAGTAGCTCTAACCCGCATCTCCAATTCTAATGTCACAGTCAGAGGCTTCATATGTGAAGTGTTTAAATGGTGTGTATACACAAACACTATATAGTGATTTGTTAAAATATATTGTATATAATCGTTAATGTGACTCAGATGAAGAGCTGACTATATTTTAGGCAGATGTAGAGGCCTACACGCAGGTGATTTCAACACTTCTTTTTCGTGAATCACCTTTAAAGCGACGCCGAACATTTGAATATGAACTTTCCACCTAAGCTGTGTCCTGCACACGCATAACCGCAAACCATAAACAGTACATTCGCACAAAATCCACACTTAATCACATGTTCTCAGGTCTGACAGGTTATGAAATAGCTGAACGCAGGTACTTCACAGCAAGTGTTCTGTGCAAAATATCACTTTTCTAAAGGAAATGATTCAATACTTCTGCCTTTACTAAACTTACGATACACATGATATAGCTTGTTCCTGCGACTAACACACAGCTTGGTCGTAATGCTCTCCCTTTAAGCTGCTTGCCCTCATTCTCTAGCACCGGTGGCCTTAGGGAACTCTTCCAGCACAGTATAAAATATGTCATTCATGATACACACATACATGAGAGTATATACTGTTACAAGAACCGATAGCGACCTACCTGTAAATCCACGTAATTGGTAGTGTTGTTGCCGCTGACAGAAGTTTGGAGCATATTCTTCTTTGGAATTGACAGTAGGTGAGAGGAAATGGTTTTTTGGTGCCTTCAAACGCTTAAAACAGGCTCCGACTTTCAACAACCATGACCTGATATCAGCTTAACGCGCTCGCAACTAATCTTTGAGTTTTTAATGAAAACCACTAATGTGTGCGATGCATGTGCTGCACCAGAAGGATAAAATATTATTGGATGAATTAGTTCAAAAATATACATAGCCCATAGCTCATGACACATTTACTAAAAAGCCAAACTGGGCTTTAAACTGACATAAGCTACCCTTCAAAGCCAAGTTTATATATAAATATAATCCATGTTTACCTAATTTCACTTGAACTAAAATGTATTTGCCTCTTCTGGTGGTATTTGTGTCGCCAATGTTTAAAGGACTCTAAATCATAATAATTCCAACAACATTTGAAGGCAGCACTAATGTAAACCGGGCGGCAGTGACCCCTTCTGGTCTATTACTTTAGTTGAACCAGAATACTCATGTTGCAGACGTACAGCTAAATTACTGATAGACCTGGGTTTAGGTATCTGATGGTATGTTGTTAGACTTGGTCTTCAATTGTTTGTTTGTGTTTTGTGATGCATCTAGACCTAGTTTGTTACTCCAAAGTCAAACCAAGTTAAACTTTGTGTACATTTTTCTTAATATACTGATGTATAAATGCATGATCTGCCAGTTAAAAGGTATATGGTCCATATACACACTAGCCACTTCTTTAGAACACCTGTACAATCAAGTGCAATTCACTGCAGCTATAAATCCCACTTTTACAAGGCTATAATTTTTGTTGAAATTGATGAAAGGTGATAATTCTGATCCCTGTGTATTATTGAGGTGATAATGGGTGGTGAAGTCATACTGGAGTGTATTATTATTATTATGCATTATATTTTTATTATATTATTTATGCTTTTAATGTTTTGGCCCCTGTATTTATATAAACTGTAACAAAGTGGCAAGTGAATGTACTTTAGCTATGACTGTGTATGAGTAGTGTGGAGTGAATGCAAATACTGTGTGTTTTACTGTGTATATACCCGATAAACCAAAAATGTTAAACAAATTGTAACAGCTCATTTTATCTTATTGTAACAAAGCCCTGCCCATTATTGCTAAGCAAACGTACACAGTTGGAATCTTCTGAGTGTAGAAACAAATAAAATGTATCTGAAATTGTATGAGTTATCACAAAACAACATACTTTATCTTGAAAATATTTCAATTTAAATCAATACTGAGTTACACAAGTGAAATGTTTTTTGCTTTTGCTTTTGCTTTTACTTTGTTTATTTAGCTTTTTCCGATTGGGCAATATCGTGCAGTTTCTTGGTCTGTTCCTTTTCATCTGGAATCCTCCCTGACGTACACTCCTGTGTAGAGTTTGAGAGCCTGTATCAAAGGAGATGGCTGAGGCTTGGGTTGGGTGACTGCTGCTTATCTCACAGGACAATGGTAGAAGTGGTCTGCAGGACTAATCTGCCAAGCAGAAAATCCTTGAGCTCAAGAAAGTGGGTTGATGTCAGAATATATTGTAGTTACAGTATGTGCGGGGTTTTTTGTTTGTTTTGTTGTTGTTGTTCTGGTTTATCAAGACACAAAGCAATCTGATCTGTTTGGACAAGGGTAGGTCTCACAGCAGAAAAGATGTGGAACTTCAAATTCAAACAGGTAATACTGCCCTATATGGGGAAGGTTATCTGCATGATGGAACATAACATAACAAAATATGTATGTACTGTAGCTCTGTTGGGTCCTTTCCTGTCCCTTCTGTTTCCTTCCCCAGTTGTTTTTTCTCTTTACGTCCCCCTTCCTGTGTGCTCCAGTCCTGTCATAAGGACTGCCAGCCTCCAAGGTTTTCTCTTTATCTCTTATTAAATGTCTCTCCCTGTCAAATGAAGGTAATGACTTAGCTTCCACTTCATCCTTTTTTAACCACTATGTTTTCATTCTTGGAGATTCTTGCAAGACCTAGACAATGTCTTGCTACTGCTCATCACTTTAGACAGCATCCACCACCAGGGCAACAAGCAAGATACAGAAGATAAGCCGCCATATGTTGTCAGTGACTGTGAAATGGTTTTGAACCTATGTGAGGAAGGAGCTAAGAGTAGATCTGTCTCCCTTTTCTGTGGAAACACAATTTACAGTAATCAGCCAGAATGTTTTTAATAAACAGCTGAATCATAATCACAAAGTTACTCATCTGCACTGCTCCTATAAAAATGTGCCCTAAATATAACTCACCAGTCTGTGTCATTTTTCACTAATGCCTTTCACATGAATTGAATTGAGTTTACTGCTTGTGTTACAATCAAGAATTACTTTCTCATGCTATATGCAGATATGCATTGAAGTTTAAATGACCAACTGTTTCTCATATTCAAAAACATTATGTTTGTTATGTTTATACGGGACACTAAACTCTGAATTCATGGATTTGCTGTGAGAAAAGAAACACGGAAGAATGGATGGACCACACATATTCCATAACCTTAACTGAAATGTTTATTGCACTGTATGTGAATAAATGCTTTCGATATACAGTGGGACAAAGACCTTCAGTGTACAGCTATGCATATATGACCAGAAAATTTAAAAAACATACTGCAAAGAGTGCATAATAGAGAATTTTAGACCTAAAATGCAAGTCTGTTTTTTACAAGATGTAATTCAACAAAGGCACTTTACTGATCTTTAAATTGTAAATTTTTTTCACAGCACTGCACATGAATTTTTTTTAATCTATCTCCTGACACAGTATTAACAATTATTTTTATATATTTTTTTATATATATACAGTATATATTTTTCACAACATTTTGTTTCTGAATATGCATTGAACTATAATCATATATTTTAAACTTACAGTAACTTTAACCATCTCTTTCCTCATTTACTACTGAAAAAGCTATAAAATAAGTCAGCAAAGCAGCAGGAAATATGTCTTTTTAAAACACATACTAATCTTTTTGTGTTTAAAGCTGCTCCCCGCTTAATTTAATATACCGTGATGTGTATCCATGTAATGCAGTTATTTTTGATGTTATAATATTGAATTTTTATAATGATCATCTTTCTATTTACATATAGAAAGATTCTCCTGTTGTTATATCCTTGTAGGTTAATTATTAGCTCAATAGTTTAGTTGTTATTATTATTATTTGGTTATTTTATGGTCCTAATGGAAAAAACTAAAGGCGCTATTATATATACAGAACATGCCTAGCTGGTTTGTGAATGAAAGATGTTGCAATGACATACAATCATATGTGTCTTGGTCTCCATGACCAAGACACATATGATTGTTAGTGCTTATGAAGGTCATCTGGCATTACCTACTGTTCTTGTGACTTCAGAGGCTCTGTACTTTTTCTTGGCTGTCTACAAGGTTTTAGGTGTCATTTGACAGCAGACTTCTTTTGCTAATATTGTCTGCCTGTGTGTGGCAATATGTATTACTCTGCCCTACATTAGTCATTCATGCAGGAATGACGTATTTTTTTAATAACACATATTACTAAGGTCTGATGTGTGAATCATCATGAAAAACATCAGGATAACACAACACAGGGCAGCTATGATTCATTGCCAGTGCATGTCATTTGCCACACTTTTTCTGAGAGTTGACATGTTAGTCATACAGTTTGAAGAAGAACCAAACGGTATTTGGTACTAAGCTGAATCATAAATAAACTTTTGTGTAGAAGGAATGCCGGCAGATACTGTCAGTAATGTGGCAATGACCTTAATAAACATCTCCTTAAAATATTTAAAAATTCTTTTCACCTGACTTATTAAAGTAAATTAACATGAAATTATTTGGGATATATGTCAATAAGTTATGATGAACAATTGTAACTTTAGTTTAAATAACGTTGTGTATTTTCTGCACATGATAGAATTAATGTAAACTATGTTATTATGGTCCACTGGAGGCAATTCATCCGTTTCCATTCATCCCCAACCCATGAATGAAAGTAAACTACAATGCACACGGATTATTCCTTTATTCGTTTAAACAGAAATGCAAAAAAATGAAAATGCCTCCACATATATGTAATGTAGGTTTTATCGCTTTCTATTTTTCAGTTTTCCTGGAGAAATGGACGTTGTGCGACTAAAAACACAATCACAGCAACTACATGCGACACTGGTCAACTGTAACAAATGCCCCTCGCAGATTCAGCGAATAAATACCACGGGGGTGTTCAGAAATCAAACTACAACAAATTAGTTCCGTTACAGGAGGACGAGGATTTAAAACCCTAACAAACATATTTCCAAATTATTTTAAAATTATTAAAAAAATTAAAAGCTTTATTTATTTGTTTATGTTATATAAGCCAAATAAACAATTACAGTAATTTAACTTTTAGCATAACAAATTTAGCATAGCTTACCCCCAAATAGTATGTAAAGTGGTTTAGCCCTCGAGGTTACCGGAAGTTGTTTCAACTGCCATGTTTGGTTGCTTTGTTGTAGGCTTCTACTAGATTTCCTACAGAATTAGTAAGTGTGGAAATGGAGCCGAGCTGGAGTACATTTCTTTTTCAAGTAAGTTGACTCTTTAGGAGGGAAACTGTGATAGCTCGTAAAACAACCTTAAAATTGTAAGTACTGCCTGCGTTAGCGGTAAAACCAGTTTTAAACGAGTAATGCCAAGATCAAGTAACCAAGCAAAACAATGGTATATGAATCCAGGCTTCCAGCTGTGAGGCTTGGGAATGACGCTAGAACAAAAAATCTGTTCTTCTCAAGGACTGTTTGAAAAATTAGGGTTGTTCTTGGGTTGTGCGGTTATTTAGATTATGTATGTAAAACGTGTCGGCAGCGTTTGTGATTTTTAAGTTTGTTTGCCAAGTCGAAGCCAGCAAAACATGCGGAATCATTTGAAGCTGAAGACGCCACTGCACCGTTACAATCGAGACAGACCTGTTTTTTTCCTTTGACTGAAGGCTTTGATCGGACGCCGTTGGATAATGAGATGTAACGCCAGCGAAGATTTGTGCTGTAACATGGATATTACCACATAGCTTATATGTTTGATTCAATGAGGTTAACGTTAGCAAACACGGGATAAGTGTATACTTATTTTATCAGCCGCTGAGATTTACTAACGGCCATTCGCAAGTCTGCTGTGAACTTTCCGCTTGGCTCAGCCGGTTGGACTGTACTAGCCAAGTTAGCTAACGGTGTGAAGACTGCCTTCATGTAATTCGCTAGCTAATTTAGCTTAATTTGACTGAGGCTGTCATAATGAGCTTGCAAAACGAACGTTACATGACTATATGGCCAGCACTGTACAGCTCTCTGTTTATTAAGTAGCTATTTATTTTTGTGACCTCGGTAGAAAGGAATTCAAACTATGTGCACAACATCATCAGCTAACACTAGCTACGAAGGAGCAGACTTGAAATTAGCAACGACCGTACGCAATTAGTTTTCAGCCAGAGAGCGAGTTTTGCTTTTGAGATTGATGTCTGCCTCGGTTTAGTGGTTCACTGTGTGCCAAGATGGAAGGCTATTGTTCAGTTGAATGAATGAAATATTTTATTCCCGAACTTACTTAGCTTAACGTTAGCACGAACCTCAATTATAACGGGAACCAGAGTTTTTGTGGACACTGTATATTTCATTCTGCAGTCCCACGTGTATTCCCAAGTTTATATATGAATTATGTATTATCTGTGAAGTTATGTCCCAGTATGTTTAGTAGCTGTGACAAAAAACTCGCGGGACCAACTTCTTTTGTGACCTGTCAACTACTGATTGTATATCTAAGTAGCAGAAAAATATACCTACATCTTCATATTGTAATAACTAGTTTCCTGGCTGCTAAGTTTATTTTAATGCAGCTTCATGTGAGTGAGAGAACAGGGTCAGGTGCAAAGTAACACTGCTGTGTTCGATTTCCTCACTGATAACAGCCAAACACATAAAGTGTTGAGCAACACAAGTTTACTTTATTTCACTTTCTATTATTTGTGATTGTAATTATGTTAATAAAATATCTGAATAATAATATTGAGAAATACCAGTGAGCAAGAAAGTAGTGTAAACACTTTCTCTTTTTAGTATTAGGTAAGCATTAGTTGGAGAAAAAATAGGAATAGCCCACTGTGGGATGCTTTTAAAAAGCCGTCACAAAGTTACATCATGTATCAAAGCCTGAGAGGTGTATAATGTATTGTTTCGGCATTTGTAACTTTTTTCTCTGGGGGCAGGCACTGATCGCTAACTCACATCTTTAAGCAGTTTCTTCCTAATGAAAAAGACAGATGGTCATTGTGGTTTGTTGTGCAGTATCTGGCATCTTGCCAGCAAAAGTTCTGCATGTGTTATGCACCTCATACTGTTAGTATGTCAGTTTCATGTAAAAATCTGAGTGCAGATTTTTTAGGCCAAGTAAATTGGCAGAAGAGGAAAAAACAGCAAAACATCATTTGACTACAATTAATAGCTTTTTGGCAATTACGGTTTTTAGTTCTTTACAATGCTACCTTTTTTATTAAGCGAAGTAAATTAAAGGTTGATTAACCATGTTATATGTAGATCACATTAAGTACCACTGTATGTCCCCTTGTTTTTGCAACTTGCAGTTTATTAAAAAGCCTTTATTTTTTGAGGTTTAGCTAAGACCTGTTGCGAATCATGCTTTTGGAGCAGCTCGGCTCTGGAATGTGCTCTAATAAACCAGTAATGTTGCAAAGTAACAGTTCCCAAAGTGAAAAATTAATAATGCAATACCTTTGTATATAGAACTGAAGAGAAATATTGTATAAATAGTGTATTACAATAATGAATTAAACTAGAAGACAAGAAACAAGATAGAAACATGGTTTAAAGAAAGCATTAGGAAACCATGTTGCTAGTGTTATTAATTACACATTTCCTGCTACAACAACCCATTATGTGTGTTGTGAAAATGGTTTATTTTCATTCAGACCTGTAAAAATCAACAAAAAGCTCATCCCACAGTCTTAAACCCCACGCCCCAGATGCTATTATGTACACTAATTATTAAGGCAAGAGGTACTTAACTGTTAAAATTATTTGTTTGACATATGATTTCAAGTTTGATATTCAGTTTTGAACATGAACATTTTGATTAAATACCCGGAGCATACAAGTTTAGCCAGCTCTGTTTTTCTTCATATTCTGTCTCTGTACTCTTAAGTCA
>OMLM01007411.1:83380-102517 GCA_900302695.1 Helostoma temminkii
TACTCTTAAGTCAGTCCTGTGTGTTTTCTATGCATTTCGTCTTCCTAGTTCACACCATATGCAATTTTTCCATCAAGAATATATATAAAATACATATTCTCACAGCCAACAGAATCTGTAAGAAAGACACTAGATCCCTGCAGTATTTCTGCAGCTTTGTAGTCCATAGTCTATTTCCTGCTTAGCAAGTAGCAGCTAAAGATTATAGTACTTGTAAATAAATGAAGGAAAACCTAGAACAAAGTCATAAAATTTGTTTAAAGTGAAGACTTTGTATCTATCAAAAAACATTTTTTCTGCTGTATGGCATCTCATCTTCTATCCCCCCCCCTTTTTCCCTTTAATTGTGATTTTGGTGAGCAGCTGTAGAGTGTGGCACAAAAGACTGAAGAAAGACAGTGCATAATCTGACTCAAACCATGAGCACAGTTCACATCTACAGTGGCCCATGGAGCCATCAAGACACTCCCTCCATTTTGATGTTATTTATGAGGGAGCAGCGCCAGTTGTCAGAGCGCATTTGTGTCAAAATGGTCAGAGCTGCATGAAGGCACAGCAGCTTACAGGCCCTGCACCTCTGTATAGAGGCCAGTCTGTCTGCAAAGGGTTCCTGGCTGGTATCCCCCCCACCCAAACATAAAGCCTCCCCACCACCCCTGGTGTGCCAGCGGACGGGTTAGCACTGGCATGATGATGACTAATCCTGGAAGGTGGCGAGTATGAGCAGGTGCTTAGACAAATGGATGGGTGGGCTTGGTGGCATTCTCCACAAGTTCCCAGGTCCCATTGCTTATGAGGGGATGACGGCAAGTTTAGCTGAGTAGTGTGTGGATAAACAATGTCCCTGTCTCATGAATAGATGAGCCAAATCAATGAAGATGTGCATACAAAGATCCCCTGCTGAGGCCTGAGTGCATCACTGCTCAGATTTGTGTCCTGGACAATAGGCTAGATGACATAAGGAGGACATTGTGTGGTTCATTTTTCTTTTCTGTTCCCTGCCTCCTCCTTTGCAACTACTTTCTTGGCTGGCCTTCTTCGATGGATGATTGAACCTCAAAGGGAAAGGTCAAGTATTTCACCTTACCCCTTCTTGCCGATGGTTGACAACGCACTTGTCTTGACTGTGTCAGTTTACTGAAGAAGCAGTATGGTGACGGTCATACAATTTTTATGTGTAGATATTGCACACAATCACTTTTAGTAGGAACTGTCTGATTATTTCAGCATTTTTTGGGGGGGAAGTGATGTTTTATGTCACGACTGGAACGAAATATTGTGTGTGAACTCGTCAGTCACAAATTTGTGAAACCCAACTGGCTGTTGCTAACGATAACTCTACCCAGGTACTCCACCCCTTTCACTACACAATGTAGCAGTCTAGTGACCTGTATTTTTCTGTTCTGCATCAACTCCTATCGCTTCCTTGTTCTTTTAATGGAGTTGTCAAAGCTGAGTGCTGACACAGTTTTTAAAATAAAATCACTATTAATATAAAGTTTTCAGTTTTGTGTCTGAATAAATGCTCACCATTTAGTGTTAGTAGCTGTAATAGAGCCTTATAAATCTTCTTAAATTACCATTATATATCTAGAATTTTTTTTTATTTTATTTTTGGTTTAATCAAAAACTTGTGTCCGTAAATATACAAATATCTATATTCATGTGTTTTAACAGCAGGCCAACGAAGCCCTCCACCACCAGCACCAGGTTGCCCAAAACAGCCTGCTGCCTCTTCTTAATGCAGGAACTGAACAAGTTGACCAGAAACCTATTCTGCCCATCCATATAGACCAGAAGCCACCTTCCAGTGCTGTTGATCTCCTCAAAGACAATGTGGCCAGTGGAGGAGGTGCACGGCCACCAGTGCCTGTGATAAAGAAGGAACATAAAGGCAAAACACCTTTCGTCTGTGGCTACTGCAACAAGGCCTTCCGAGACAGCTACCACCTGCGCCGCCATGAGTCCAGCCACACAGGTATTAAAATGGTTTCACGGCCAAAGAAAACGGCGCAAACGGCCCCCACTATGGTACCCATGATCTCCACCATGCCACGAGAGAATAATGGCAACCCTTCCTACATCTCCACAGTAGCAGGCATCCTCTCCACAGCAACCACCTCTGTTTCCTCAGGCACAAGTATCATGACATCACCTGCAATGGGCAATGTGCAGCAGCAAAACATCCCCAAGAAACCTGCCAAACCTGTCAAGAAAAACCATGGGTGCGAAATGTGTGGCAAGGCCTTTCGTGATGTCTACCACCTAAATCGCCACAAGCTGTCCCATTCTGATGAGAAACCCTTTGAGTGTCCCATCTGCCAGCAACGCTTTAAAAGGAAGGACCGAATGACGTACCATGTTCGCTCTCATGACGGTGGAGTCCACAAGCCCTATGTATGTTCTGTGTGCGGGAAAGGATTTTCCAGGTAAGAAGCGCTTTTTTTGACACTTTGATTTGTGAGGACACTGCTCCAGTATTAGTTATGACTGCTTATAATATTGTGACTGATGCTGTGAAGTAGCCTTTTACAGTATTTTTGTAAGTTGTACAAATGGGAATAACATTGTTTTTATGATGATCTAAAAATATTTTGCACTCCAGTGTACCACCAGACATTTGATAGGAATTCACTTTGGCAAACAGTGCAGTAGATGCCTGTCAAGTGCTGGCAACAGATTTCATAGAGAGATAAAATTACCTGCATCAAATGTCTTTGTATATTTCTCATATAGCTTTCCAAATGGTGGAATAACTTGCTATGTTCTGTCTTAGACCAGACTTATCCAGCTAGTGCAATTGTAAACTAGTAAACCTGCTTCTTGAGACAGGCACAGGCCAGTGCATCCTGGGACTGCCACAAACACAACTACAAGAGTTCTCTAGTGGGGTCTCCATGGGTATCATGTCCTCTCTTCTGGCCATCTAGGCCTGTCAGACACAATGATCAGCAGCAACAGGGACAATAGTAACAAATACAAAATTGAAGAGAAGTAGCAACAAGTTTACAACTGCTTTAGTTGACTCACATGCTTTCAATCAACGTGTATCAAGGCTACTGTAAACAGGAAGTATGCTTCTTAGATCTAATTTATTCTAGGGCATGGAGACAAAAAGTAATTTCACCCTCTGATAGTTGCATTCCATCGTCATAGAGAAAAGTCTCAGCTTGTCTGCATGGAATTTAGAAATAACGCGATGATAAACATATTCAAACATACATACTTTGTCTGTTTGGCAGTCCGAAAATAACTTTAGCTTATTCATGTAAAAACAAGATGCTTGCTAGACTGAATGTATTCTAAAATATGTTAAGTTGACTATTTTTGGCAGCAAAGACATTGCTACATTGCACTGATTAAGCGAGTGGTACTTGGGATATTCAGTTTCACTGTGATTTCATATAGAGATATGACTATCTGGCAATCTAGTGTTCATCTAACGTCTCAGTCAGTGTGTGTTTTCATATTTATTGGTGTGCAAAGCAGTTTAGATTTGTACTTGTGTTGACCCTCATGCCATTTCAACCACATGTTTAAACAGTCACACATGGGAGAGCATCAGTGGTAGAGTATCAAGGGAGGGGGAGGCGTCACTTGTCACTTTGCGGTTCCCGCCAGCACGTCACAGATTCTCTTTCCCTTGGGAATTGAGCAAACCATTGCTGTAGTGTTCAGGTCAACACATTTGCTATCTGGTGAATAAACATTTTGTTAATAGAGGTTTCATGGTGACTTTACATTTAGCAGCTCAAAAAACATTTTACTATGTTTTTAATTTGCCAAAATATGTTGTGGTGTCTGTAAAACAGCTTTGAGTGAGTAAAGAATATTAATAACTGCAAACAAGTTCTGTACTGCGACACAACTTCAATAAAAACATCAGTAGGGTACCCTGGCCAAGCTGTAACATTAGCACTGTGCTGTGTAGGGCAGTTTCAGGCATGCCTCCAACACCGTGACGTTGAGTAGGGATTCATCAGCATACTGGAAAGTGAGAATGAGGACTGAATAACAGGGCACTGACTCATTGCCACTCAGTCAGATCTGCAGGCAGGCACTGTCTAGAGTCTGCTGTTCTCGTCAGGGGGACAAAAAAAGCTTGATTCCGCTTCATGGCACCACTGAGAAGATTCTACTTGACTCCTCATTTGTTAAAAAAAATCCAGCAGCATGAAACTTTCCGGTTTGGGAGCAGCTGCCAATGTTGTAACCCTTACACACTCCATTATGGCACTTCTAACATGATTCAGCTCACAGTTTCGCTAGAATTAACAAGCTGACAGAGAAGGATCAGTGCCAAGAAGAGTTTCTGAGTCTCACTGTAAAGGTCAAGAGGCAAATAGCTGTTTTCTTGCAACTGCTGATATGCAGAGAACACTGTAAATTATACTTGAGATAAGCTCTGTGGAATGTGTTGTGAACCCTGTTTGTTTGTTGTTGTTTTAACCTTTGGGTTAACACGACAACATTTTTTTGTACATGCACTTATTTTAGCACACACAGCCTAACAAAATGTGTGGGTACATATTTATGTCAGATAATGTCATCTATAGTTTATATCACCTTTTTTGGTATTGACAGGTTTCCCATTTGTTTGGTTTTTTTATGTGTGTATATAGTATGAGTAACATGTTGATGCCACATTGATAAAAGGTAAACAAATGTTGCTCCATAATTCAAAGTTCACTGGGAAAGCAAATGTCATGGAAAAGGTGTCACATTTGTTTGATTGTGTTTGTTTTATTTTATATCAACAGTCTAAAAGCACTAGACTATGTTTTTTTTTCGAAGAAATTTTTTATTCTCTTTTGTGTATGTATATAACTATATGGATAATGCAATCACAAAAAAACAAATGGATGACCTAAAACACCAGTTTGGTGTGGTGCATTATTGAAACTAGGTCAAACTAATTCATGCATGATTGACTGTGCAGAATTAATTGCCATTGACTGAAATTTTAGGGATTTTCTTTTTTTTTTTTTTTGTGGCCAGTGTGCTTGATATAATTAATGTTGCAAACACCACATATTGTACTGCTGCTGATTAACGCATGAGTAAAGTAAATGTACCACCCAAACCACCCAAAACAGAAAAATAATGGAATTACTTTTTCACTTATTCATTTAAGAAATTTATATTTTTGGAAATATCAAGAAAATCACTTGTCTGTAAATGTGTTGTAGGTCATGTATGCTTCAGTGAGAGCACTGTGTCGTGTGACTCATCTACAGCTCACAGAGCTTCCTGTATCACTGTCCAAAGAGTAATTTTTATTATTTTGGATTTCTTTTTGAATCTAGGCCAGACCACTTGAGCTGCCATGTGAAGCATGTGCATTCCTCAGAAAGGCCGTTTAAATGTCAAGTAACGGTAAGAATCATTACTGTCAGACACCAGATTATCCTCATCATTACTATTGTTGTTGTTGTAGTTGTTGTTCTCCACTGACCTTTGACCTTGTCTGCTGTGCGGCTGTAGGCCTGTACCTCTGCTTTTGCCACCAAAGACAGACTCCGTTCCCACATGATCAGACATGAAGGCAAAGTCACCTGTAGCATCTGTGGGAAGATGCTCAGTGCAGCCTACATCACCAGCCATTTGAAGACTCATGGACAGACCAACTTTAACTCCTGTAACAAAGGTATGAAGCAGAGACACTCTTTAACATAGTGATGGCAGGGGCATGTTTAATATTATCCATATACATATACTGCCCACGCTAGAACCATAGAAAGCAAGTTTATAATGCGAAGTTCCCCTTTCACTGACAAGAAAGATGAAAGATCTTTGTCTAAACAACAGAAATCCTGTCTGCAAGTCTCTGCTCAATGTTTGTTTTGTTTAATATTGTGCAACTCTTTCTGGCATCTCTTCACTTGGTAAATTGTTACTAGGTATAATGTTTTGATTATTTTATAATACTGTTAGATTGCAGTTTGCCCATGTAGCTAGATTTAATTTCGAATCTGTAAACAACATTGTTTCTCTTTCCAGATGGTAACGAAGTCTGCAACTCTGCCTCAGCTACCCCTGTGACCATTTCTGCGCCCATTACCACAGCGATGAACCGGGGCAACAACAACAACAACAACCCTGTCACCATTGCCGCACAAATGAACATTAGTACCAACACAGTCAACATCACATCTCCTGTCAGTCTTCAGCACCCAGTCACCATCACCGGGCCTGTCAACATTGCCTCCGTCAACATACCTGCCACAGCGCCCATGAATATTGCCCATCCAGTCGCAATAACAACCCCCATGCCTATGAATATAGCTGGTCCGCTGAACATCGCCATGAGGCCAGTGGACAGCATGTCTTTTCTGTCCCAAGTCTTGCCTTCTTCCCCACCCTGGTAAAAAGGAGAGAGAGAGAAAGAGAGAGAGAAAGCGAGCATTGAACTGGCCAGAAAGAAAGGGAAAATGAAGTAAAACAAAACATAACTGTCTTCATAATTTACACCTCAAGCCCAGCTCTTTCTCCCCTGAACCTTTACTTCATCCAAACGTGCGGTGAATATGTACGTGAGCTGTGCGGCCGGTAGGAGCTCCCCAAGCCGTGTCTCAACTAATTTTGAGTGACTGACATAAGATGCAGGACACTTGAATAGAAATCAAGTAGGATTTATCTTAAAATCAGGACAACTGTAAGACTTAGAGTAGTCAGTTAGAATGAAACTGTGATTTGTATTATGACAAATGAGGAGAGGAAAGGATTCCTCAAGTACCCTTAAGGACTCCATAGGAAGACACACCTGTGCTTTTGTGGGAGATGAGACATGGACTGAAGCAATAACTATAAATTGCTGTTTTTGATGTTTTACAAGTTGTCTCCCAAAGCCTCTGGGTGCTACTTTGTATGTCGTTTTTTAAGTATAGCCTGCTAATCACTATTTAATGTTATAGGAAATGAGTCTAGTAAAAGGGACAGCAGCTTCCACCTGCATGGAAGAATATTTTTTCACAGTGCTATAGCTTATGTTTTTCTTCTCAGATTGTAGGTATGCTCTTGAGGTACAGTGACTAACTTGTACAGTTGACATAGTAATGTATTTTCTTGTAAGCATTTTAATTTTTGCTTTTGTCACTCAAGCGGATATCTCAACACTGTCCTCTTGACTATGAAATATTTGTACTTTGTTTTCTATTTGTATGGAAACACAAAGGGTTGTTTTTATTTGCCTATTTGTAGTGTTGGTTTTTTCCATGAAGTCAGAATGAAATGATTCTTGCACTGAAAGCATATCCTACATACAGGTGAACAGCAGTATTATCAGAGGTCAAGTTGGAGGTTGTTGTTTTGATTAGCCAGACACTCTACGGCCATCTAGTGGCTGAACATGAAAAGACCTGGTCTTGTAGTGAAGCTTTTTCAGGCGGTTAATGTCATCATACTGGTGACTACTTAGTTTTGTCTGGCTCTTCTGTACTTTTT
The DNA here is from genome assembly GCA_900302695.1 of Helostoma temminkii. Classification (NCBI taxonomy): domain Eukaryota; kingdom Metazoa; phylum Chordata; class Actinopteri; order Anabantiformes; family Helostomatidae; genus Helostoma; species Helostoma temminkii. The sequence continues at coordinate 90,824 of OMLM01007411.1, forward strand.
TTTTTTGTTTGTTTTCCTCATTTTTCTGTGATGGCCTAAGATGATACTAAGGACAGCTCACTCAGGAAATGCACATAAAAGCCCATTAATCATTAACATAGTTGTTTTTAAACAAAAAGGCCAAGAATTATTAATTCTAAACATAGCCGTCCGTTTAAATGATTATTTACAGTAAAACAGGATATTCACTGTACTTTTTACACTTGTTTTTTTTTTTTTTAAAGTTCAGTCCAGTTTAGGCTGCATTTGTATGTGGCTGATGTCTGGAGGAGTTTGATGAAATGCAAGTTTGTGACCGTTTAAAATAATGGGACAAGATTAACGTTGCATGACCCCAAACACTAGCTGTTGAACATGAACTATTTTTTAATGAATGCCATGTTACCAGTGTTGCAGCTCTTTGAGTTGATTCTACTGAAAATGCAATATGCATGTTAGTCATTTTCCCAAGTTTTGTTTTAAACAAAATATTAGTATAGCTTTTTTAAAAATGCATTTACGTAGATACACTATGATAGCCTGTTTGCCAAATTTGATACAGTAATAATGTGATAAACTCAACATTTCATGTGGAATTTTTTAAGGAAAAAAAAAGCTAAAAAATTCCAACACCCTTGTGAAACCAGTTGAATGTATATCTTTGTACAAAACTATTTTAGTTCCAAGGATATGGTAGTTACAATAGATGTGAAAGATAAGATAACCTTTTTTATAAATCTTTTGTATTAGAACATTAACAATGGTAATTTTGTATATATAAGAGAGGCTAGGCTTTCTGATTAGCAGAAGGGTCAAACATTCCTACATTTTTTTTAAATGTATGTTTGTCAAATTATTACATAAACATGCGCAATGTTATGTGCCTTTTATTTGGGTTGTCTAAATAAAAGAAAACTATCAAATGTGTTTATGTATTAAGTACAGTTTAGTATTAGTATATCACTGTTAATAACAATTTATATTAAACGATGTATAGGGCTTGAGCTATATATTTTATAAAGGCCAACCACAGAAGTGTGGTTATGTCACAAAATAAAGCAGTTGACTAGAGATGGCCGACTCCATCCAAGTGGTAGTTTTTGCCTTTACGCTAACTTTGCATATTAGCAACCATTTGTCCTGTAACACATTGCTACCTTTTAGTTTGAATGGTCTTCTATCCAGTGATGGCTTTTCATTTGTTTCACTACAATATGAAAATTAACCCTTAGCAGTTAACTGTTTTGTAATAACGGTGCATTCAGGACACTAACAAGTTAAAATGTAATGGAGGTGTCTGTATCATCATATTGGCTTACTATTTTAGAAACTCAGTAATTAAATGAAACAGCAGTTAAATTAAGTAAGATGAATACCCAAAAGTGTCTCCTTCAGTAAAATAAATTGTATAGCTACATTAGTATTATTTATAAAAACAATGAAATGTGCATAAATATATGTGTATCTGAAAGGTCCAGTAGTGGATCTGGCCAAAAACTGCACCATTAAGACAAATTAACACAAGCAAGTTGTGAAACGCCAAAAGTCGGGAGATGGACACAACAACTCATCTTAGAGTACAGTTAAATTCATCAATAAGAAATAGAGGAAGTTACAAGCTTGAGATGGAAGACACTGCGCATCCAGCAATTGTTGGCTGGGTTCTTCAACAAATAGTGTGGAAAGCAGTAAAGTTTGTCAGCTAGACATAACCAAAAGGCACATGCAAAACTTTGAAGTCACTTCTGGTCCAATTAGACCTAAATTTAGCACTTTGGCCATCGGATTACATCCTTTATTTGGCATAAAGCAAACACAGCATATCATCAAAATCACACCTACCCTGACACTGTACATGGTGGTGGCAGCATCATGCTCCAAGTCCAAGGCTTGTGAATACTAAGGGCAAAATTTATACAAATAAATAAAAGGAAATCATGGAGGGAAAGTCTGTAAGAGAACATTTGTATTCCAACAGGTTTAAACAGAACAATGTTACTGTTCTGGAGGGGCCAAGTACCAAGTGGTTAACTGGACGTAATAAGGGCTCCTCACTCACAATCTCCATGCAACAATTGCAATGTCCAGATGCAAAGCTGATTGGCACCAATCCACTCAAGTCCATTGCTGTAAATGCTGCCAAAGATGCATCTACCAAATACTGATTTGAAGTGAATGTACTTTTGGTTACTTAGGAGTGATCTGGTTAGCACAGTGATGTAGTGCTGAACACTGTCGCCTCGCAGCAAGAAGGACCTGGTTTCAATTTCATATGTTGGCAAGTACAGGTTGCCTTTCTGTGTGGAGTTAGCATGTTACATGTCTGCTTGGTTTTTTCTGTGTACTCTGGCTTCTTCCCACAGTCCAAAGAGATGGAAAGGCAGAATGGCCGTCTGTCTATATGTCATCCCTGTGACAGACAGAACTTGTCCACAGTCTACTCTACCTCCTGCGACAGGAAGAAGAGGGAAAGTGTTTAAGCTAATAGTAATAATACATAAAATGTTTACATCTTACCGTATTTTTAATGCATAAAGAGAAATACAATATTTTTAATAATATACACATTTATATAAATTAAAATCTAAATATTTCTAACACTGTTGTGTCCAATAGCAATTAAACAGTTCATTTGAAATTCATGTAAATACGGCTATGCAGAAATGAATTTGGGTTCCTAAAAAGACTTTAAGCTCAAATATTTCCATACTGTGCATTCACAGATGTTCATCTTCAAGGCCACACTGAGATAGTAATTCAGCCCCAAAACTAACTGCATCCCAGACCACACAAGAGCAGCTGTTGAGCTTCAAGCTGGCTGTTAGCTTGAATAAGTCTGTTCATTCTCTGATCTCACTCACTGACAATTTATTGTCAGCCTCAGACTGTTAATAAATCTATTTGTTGTCAGTGCTGAGCAGCCTAGTGCATGAAAATCCCCCAAGGGCAGCTGCATCTGAGATGGTGAGGCCATCACATCTGGCACAAACAATCATACCACATTCAGGGTCACTTAGATCACGCAGCTTGCCCACAGTTTGGTCAAACCACTGAAGCTCTTGTGCTGTCTGAATTTTTACAGAGTTGCATCCAAACAACAAAGCTTGGCTAAAGCACTTTAGTGTAGGAAATATGTAACCAACCATTAAAACCATAAGCTGAACACTTAGTCTGTTGAAGCATTCAAATTCCCCCCGAGGTTAGAGTGACACAGTGATATTAATTTTATTGTATACAAACAAATTTCTCTGCATCCAAATTAAAACACATTATTTACAGAATCTACTGCTGTAACGTGATTTAATCTGAGTTGTTTCATGGGAATCTCACAAAGAAAAATAGAATCATATCCCATGAAGGAATGTTTGAAGGTTGAAAATAAGACAATGTTTTTGCAGTAAAGAGCTGTCCAGCAGATGGTGTTGTATATGCATAGTTCAGTCTTCCTTATTATTCCCCTATTTTGAATAATCTAACTGGTTCCCAGTATTTGCAAATTAATGATTTAATGGTAAATCTTTTGTGAAAAGACAATATTCATACTGAAAATGCATCTGAAATGTAAGACATTCGAAAGACCAGTATGTGGTGGTGGGAGCCATTATATACTATATCCTGATACACTAAAATTGTATTTTATATTTCAACACAGATTGTGGTAATGTTACATCCTATTTTTTGTTACATCCTCTGAAGGAATATTGATGTTTCACAATGTAAAAAAACTAGTGGGTGAACAAATAAACCTCCGGCAATGTCTATATTTCTATTTTACTTTAAATACAATATGATGTAGTCAACAGTTCAGACTGAAGCATATGTCTCCAGCTGGTAAAGAACTGAAGCCCACCAGTTCTTTCTCTTCTGTGCCTCCCATGCTCCCTTCATCTCTATTTTCTAACTGTATGTGTGCAGTAAAAATAGTAAAGTCTGGAACATTGCCGTGTACTTTAAAAGAAACATTTAAAAAAACTGACTTGGCTAGTGTGTGTGGTGGAGAGTTTAACAAAAGTTCAGAGGAGGCCTGCTCTGTCTTCCTTCCTGTTTTCATATTAATGTAATAATGTCAGGCAGCAGACATACAGTATTTATACATTCTGTTTAAAAGTGCTCTGAAAATAAACAATAATGACATTTTAGAAGGAGAAATGTGTAGTTCTGATTTTGGATTTTAAGAACTGCAAAACCAACAACACCAACAAAAATGCCTTGCACATATTTTCACATATACTGAGGAAACCACTAGACAAGACGTTCATTGGTACATTTATTAAATCTGTTTAATAAAAGATGTTTCGAAAAAGGGCAGGGATTAAAGTAAAATAACATTTATTATTCTACAGTATGACCATTACATTTAGGAACAATGGTAAGAGATGTTTTCACTGTAACAATATGAATAGTCAGTTATGTGCAATTCCTTTGAGGCATGCTGTTGTGGGTGACTGCATGACATGTTAAATAGGGTTTTTGCTCAGCCTACAGTGATATTTTCTGTCCTTATGACATGTGGGAAGAGTGACACAGAATTTCCTACAGCCCATATTGAGTTGGTGGTTATAGAGAAAAGGGAATATGATGGCCAATATGTATAATTTTTATAAGAAATAGTCCAAAAGAAATAATTGGACATATTAATCAAAAAATACTTAGCAAAAGCTGTGCATTTTCTAAAGCAGTGGATCAGCCAATAGCATGACTGCAATGATGATACAGCATGTATGATGACTTCTATTACCTTCTATTATTAATATTACATATTCATGCACACTCTATTACGATTAAGACTGTCCACCATTTATGCATATGTTGTATGCTTAAATATATTGTGACATGCGATATGTAGTTTATGCAGTACAAGACATCAAAATGTACGGTTTAAATACTATTTATTATTCAGAGATTTAACGTGAGAGTTGAGGATGTCCAGGATAGAGTTAGGTGGAAACAGATGATTTGCTGTGGCGACCCCTGATGGGAACAGCCGAACAGCCGAAAGCTGAAGAAGATTCAGCGATTAAAAGTTAAAATTTTAAGAGTAGTCTGTAGTGTTTATATGTCAGGCAAATGTGGTGCTGTGAAAATGTTTCCTGATTTTTTTATGTTTATGCATATTTATCACACTTAAATAATTCAGATCATCAAATACATTTTAAAAATAACCAGAGTAAATACAAAATGCAATTTTAAAATGATTATTTTATTTGTTAAGGGACAAAAGCTGTCTGAACCTGCCTGGCCCTATGTGCCACCTCTACCAACTAACTGGTTGTGCCACCTGTGGCGGCAACAACTGCAATCAAGCATATGCAATAACTGGCAACAAGTCTTTCTCATCACTGTGAAAGAATTTTGTCTCACTCTTCCTTGCAGGATTGTTTTAATTCAGCCACATTGGATGATTTTTGAGTATGAAAGGCCTTTTTAAGGTCATGACACAGCATCTCAATTGGTTTTAAGTCCAGACTTTAGAAGAGGACTTGCCAGTGTGTTTCAGATCATTGTCCTGCTGCATAACCCAAGTGGTCTTGAGCATTAGACTCTGAACTGATGGCCGAACATTTTCCTTCAGGATCTTTTGTAGAGCGCAGAATTCATGATTCCATCATTTATGTCTTCCAGGTCCTGATGCTGTAAAGCATCAGGAAAGCACACGCCCACCACCAGGTTTGACTGTTGATATGATGTAATGAAGTACTGTGTTAGTTTTACACCACATGCAACAGGACGCACACCTTTGTTTTTTTTTTCTCTTTACAGAGCTACGAGGCTGTTAAATTATCCTGTTTGGGGCCTTAATTCCTCTAGACCTGATGGTTTGGAAATCCTGGCCACCAAAGAAGATGTACTCAGGTTGTGCACGTCTAATTTAATCTGAAGCTGCGAGCTACATGCTGTGTGTGGTGTCTCACAGTCCAATAGTACAACAGTTTAAACGGCTTAAGTGATCGTCAGGCTGGGAAAGGATCATGCTGAGTTGTTTTAGTAAGCTGACAAGTTCCTACCTGAACACTGCCCATGTGACTCTTTTGTTGTTTTCCTTGTGTGATGCATGTTAGTTACAAGAGATCCCTCATACTGGAGCATTGTTTAACAGGAAACTGAACTTCTGGAGAAAACTTTGGCAAAAGGAGACAACACAGAAGGGAGGAGAAATGAATGGTGAGGTCCTGAAATGGTCTTTTTCTTCAGAAAAAAATGAACTAACTAGGTAACTGAAGGTCTTTCATGAAATACACTGTAAATTATGTGAAAAGTTACTTACCGTGCATTTGAAGTTTCACCTTTTTGTGATTGTCTACTGAATCGCTACTGAGAGCAGTCAGTGAGCAGACACCATGACTGTTGCTCTCTGCTGGAGTCATGGTGCAGTTATGCAACTGACAATAAGTCAGACACAGCGAATGAAAGAAGTTTAATATTATATTTACCTTAAGTTACACAGTTTTACGTGTTAACAGACATAATTCTGTACTTTTCAAAAACATTGTTTCTCGCATTAGCTGCCATAATACTGAACAAAACTCTACTGAGTCCTTGTTTTTGTGTTTGTACAAAATAATGTATGTCTTTGAAGTATGATATCTAAACAATCATTATGAGATTCTCCCATCATCCTCAAAGGTGAACCTTACAACCAATATGATCTCTTTAAAGCCTTTGTTTACTCCGATCCCACTGTTGCAACTTAGTAACTTGATTTCTGAAGGGAAAAAAAAGAGCTGTAATATCCATGGTGTCCTCTTGGCTTGTCACCATCAAATCTGTGCTGTTAATACAACCCGAATGAATTAACAAAGTACTGGACCAGCAACAACTAATTTGAAATTTGGCTTTGTCTAATTTCACTCCATTGTTGCCATTCAGTCAGATCAACTTACAGTTCTACGTATATTATATTTGCCATGTATACTCAGAAGAAACTTTATTGCTAGTTTCAGTTGAACAGAGATAGACTCAGTGGTATACCAAAAGTATCTGAAAGAGGTTTCTAAAGTCTTTGCTTGGTTTTTCACTTCTGCACTGTCTGATCTCTACATGTTACTGTGCAAGGCTGCTGTTTGGACTGGAGAATGTCTGCACAGTGAAGGATACAGTATAAACTCCCCTGCATTCACTAGAGGAGAGGAGACAGATAGACAGATGGAGAGATAGAACACAAGGCTCCATGAAAAGTGACTCACGTACCATTGTATAATCAGGGTATATTAAAGGAAGGAACATCACACCCTCATTGCAGCAATGAGCCATGTGTACTGTTGCTTAATGGCTGTGGAATCCTGCACACTCCTCCCACCCCCATACATGATATCCACTATCCTGATATAAAGACAGATGATCTACATCGGTTGTAAAATGTCAGCCAGTGCTATTTGTTCATATTTGGCCACTTGCTCTTATGGCTTTAAGAGTAGAAAAAGGTGAATGTGAAAAGGTTCCACTCTGAAATATCACAGCCCCAACTGTTAACTGTTAAATGACATTAATCATATTGCTAATAACCTTATGTTATTCCTGTAGGCCTTATAGCGCATGTCTTTTGCTCAAACAGAGCCCTATAGTGACAGTGCTGCTAGTGAAGTGAAAGGTGGCGATTACTGTTGGAGGCCAACCAAGGCTACTCTAGAACTAGCAGCACTACCTCCCTGCGCTACTGTACAACTGTGCTGCAAAGTGTAGGAAAAAATAAACTTATTCTGCTGAGAAAAAGCACATGATGATGGCTATGTTAATTTAATGAGTCTTACAGTACTATACCAGGACCATGGACAGTCCTGTACACATCAGTACCTTGTCTCTGTAGTTGAAGTACAGGTGTTACCACATTAATGATTGACGGCTCCGTTCAATGTCCTTTTCCAGAAACTGCAGCAGCTAAATGTCATTGACCATCAGTTTTTATGTCTTATACCTGTGTTGTATGTGAATCAGCCAAAGTGAAACAGCTAAATAGAATCCAGCCACTATTTATATGATTTATTATACGTGTGTTTTTTGTTATTACGTCGTAGACACAGAGGTGGAGTCGTTTCTCGTAAAAAAAAAAAAAAAAAAGTAAGTGAGTTACTGTAGTAATTGCACAAAACATGTTCCTACGTGTTCCTGTGTCTGAGCAGGCGCATGAGCGGATGAGGGAGGTGAAGAGGGGATGTAGCGTGGCGTGCTGTAGTTGTAACGCGTATGACTTCATTTCCCACATTGCACCGCGCCCCATGATGTTCCCAACAGCTGACAGACGGTGAAAAGCTCTACCAGAGCTGTCGGTGGAGTATCCTGTGGTCGGTAGCCAGAACTGGCTGAAAATACATGTCGAGCTTAGCTGGACTTAGGACCGCTTCACTACCTGGGTCGTCGTCGAGAATCTAGTTTGGATAGAAGACAAATATTTAGTTTTGATCCTCCTTTATCCAGATTGGGAGCTGGGGACGTTCGCTGTCAGCTAACTTCTACAATAGGTCGCTACGTCGCCGGACGGCTGCATGTGTTTTATTTGAGCTTAGCAGTTTGACTCCAACCCTTCCAGCCGTGCCCAATGCAGAGGAATGGATAGTGTGTGTGCTAAAGGTGGGAAGATGGTCGAGAGTGATGAGCAGCCGGAGAGGGACAGTGGAAGTGGCGCAGCGATGGCCGCACTACATCAATGCGAACTCATCCAGAATATGATTGATATCTCCATCTCCAGTTTACAGGGGCTACGGACCAAATGCGCCGCGACCAACGACCTCACGCAACAAGAAATACGCACTTTAGAGGTAATGAGCTTTCCACATATGTCAAAGCCTCGTCCTTCGACAGAAAGCAGTGTAAATTGCGGAGTCATTAAGCCCTAATGCTACGTCCGCCTCATTTAGGCTGAATAGTGGCTGCGAGCGAGTCTCGGTGAGCTGGGCATTTTTTGTCGCCTGGATGCATCTTCTACATGGTCGCTGTGCTGAGCCGAACATGGCACTAAAACAATGACGTTTTGCCTCGTGCGATGGGTTTAATTATTTATCCATCTTATTACTGAATGAGCGAAATATCAGCGATATACGATCCAGTTATTTGTGTGACCTCTTTCTCGAGGTGGAAATATTTGTGAGGAGCCCCTCGGATAGTTCACAGCAGCGTGCTGTGCATCTGAATCCTGCCTGGCCTAATGGCACACATTCAATAATCTGATACTGCTGTTATTTATGTTAGTGGGTTCTGTCCTCTGCACGGTTCGCGTCCGTGCACTGGGCCTGCAAGGCAGATACAAAACCAAATGCACGTCTTGTCCCATGTGTTTATCTTTCTCCTAAACCTGCGTCTGGATGCACAGTCAGCTCAGTCGTGCTGGAATGACTTGACATTGTTTTGCGCAAAATCCATGGCTTTGTATCATCCCGGTGAAGTCATGCCTGGTGGCATGCATGCACGAAATGTGTCCTGTTTTTATAAAATTCACATTGAATTGGAAAGCAGATTTAAATAGTAGCTTTTCATGTGAGGTGGCCTACTAAATAATTCCTATCAGTCACTCTGTGAATTCTACAGCGAGCTTAATGTAGTTTGTGCCTGTTTGGTCTACAGAATGTAAAGTAACATTCTAATATTAATATTAGAATATTTTAATATTTATCATAGAATACTAATAGACGCGTGAAGACTGAAGGAATCGTGTCATGGAAAGTACAGCTTCATGCTGTTTGGTAACAATGCTGTAGGGGAACACTAGGCCCAGCTTCAACTGGGGAGGGTGATGGGAAGTGGTGGTTTGTGTGGGGAGTTGTGTAAAGCAGTCAAGAGTTTAATGTCTACGAATGTGAACATATAGCTAGATTACAGTAGCCATGTTGCTGGCTTCATACATCCTAATGGGTTATGTGGCTCATGGTTTATTTAAGGGTTATACCTTGGATAAAGGGAATGTTCAGTCCTGATTGGCTAGGGGCTATCAATTATCCATGTCTGTTTTATTTCTGTATAACTGGACACCCCATGAACAATCGTGCCGTTGCCCCTTAAAACTAATGTTCCAGAAAGGTTCGAGCATTTAGTTTCAGCCGAACACTGACGCAGTAGCTCTGCTCAACTGGCTTTCAAGTGACCTTCAAGATGGTCAAGAATTATGGCTGATGATCATCAACATACAAATCCCTTTAATATAGTTTACATGTAAAGTTACAGTGCATCTGTAATATCTTTAGTCACACAGGCCAGGTAGCAACACAGCAGTTAATATTCGGGATGGTAGTATCAAAGGATATTAAAGCAAGGTGGTGATAACAAAGCAGTCCCATGTTTTGGGGTGCAGTATTAATAATTAATTGATAATAGCACTGTCTACAAAATAATTTGCTTGCTCCTTTTCTGGCTGGCAGGCATTAGGAGCAAGCTGGCACACTACCGTGTTGGAACGCATTTTCACAGGCTCAAGTAAAGAAGCCCAACATTGTGTGAAAACTTCAAAGTATTCACCGAAATGAAAAACAGAACAGATCAACAGTTTGCATGTTTGCATTTCTTGAGTGTCTCCGCTGAACTTCTGCAATCATCTTTGAATTTAAAAGCTAAATTCCAGTCTTAGCTGGTTAAAACAGTCGGCTTGAATAGTTTGTACGAGGAAACGTGAATTGAAGTTCGTGTCATACCCTCCTCTGCATGCTTTAACACTTCTTTATCTGTTGCCATGCATACCTTGTCACTGTGTGGAACAGGACGTGATCTAGCAGAGTACTTCCTGAGGTGCGCTGTCTTGTAGATGCATTTTGCACCAGTATTGTTCTACGTGACAATGGGCAGGCCATGCTGGTCACACATGTTTCTTAAAGGCTATGAAAACGGTTTCTTTCCTGTGGTTATGAGGCTGTTATAAGGGGGTTATCCCTGAAAGTCAGAATTGCAAATAGTGCATTTGGTTGCATTAAGTCACATTTCCTGGTTTGTGGTTTAGCAAAGTTCTGTATTCTTATCCATTACACATTCAGGATTGAAACAACTGTAATTTTTATTTTGAACTGATTAAAAAAAAAAAAGATGTCGCTGTATAGTGACGATATCCTCGCTCACTGGCTTTTGGTTGCTGCATTCAGAAGAGGTACAGTAGATACCTTACAGCTTATGGCACAGTTAAACATAGCTCTCAGTGGTGTATTTATCCAAACTTCAGTCTCATGTTAAGTGATTATAACTGTACTTTTGCCTCAGTGGCAAGTGTTTCTGGTCATCAGTTAGCCTAGGGTGCAGTTTTTCAGCCTGGCTGTACTTCACATTACTTAAGTGCAGAATGTCTAAAACTGTTTTCACTGTTCCAACGTCTGAAATAAAGATAAAATGTACTGCAATTCCGATTTGACTCATCTGGGAACACATGATTAGCAGTATGGTCAGTCACAGCTTGAGTCAAATCTGTTGAAACTCTCCTTGAATTGATAAGTGGATGTTGGTCTCAGTTTGTGTCATAAGGGTGTTGATTCATTTCAGTTTTTTTGCATTTCAGGCCTCCAGTGTCAGTTTCTTCTTCTTTTTTTGTCATGTGATGATGATATCATGGTTTGTTATTCCTGAGGTATCTAAATAGATCAAGACGACACACACTCTTAGCTTTACATGTTTTATTCTTATAGATTGTCTTATAGGCGTAGGGAAATATAGACTTAAAACAATATCACAATATTTTACATTGTTCAAAAATAAAAAATGAAAATGGAACCATTTAGCAATATCTTTTTTTTTCACCAGTCTTGTGTG
>OMLM01007411.1:111484-122167 GCA_900302695.1 Helostoma temminkii
CCCACCTGGATTCAAATGTGGTTTCATCAACAGTGCTTTTAATTGCTGTGTACACATAAATGGTAATTCTGAGCAGTAATAATATATCAAGGAGGCCCCAACACAGCAATCATCTATGGAAGCTATGACGCTTGTTGTGCTAAAATTGTAATGTTATTATGAGTGAGGAGGTGGGAAGGGAAAAGAGGGCCCAGTCACTTTTGAATATCACATCACTCACCCTTGTGCTGGTGAATCTGTGCGTGCGTTTCTTTTTTGCTTAGTGTTGCAGTGAGTGTGGGTGGGTGCCCTAGTTTTCTGATCAGTGTTTGCCCTCTCAGAGCAAGGGTTTAACCTGACTGATAAGCGGCTGTGTACTTCCCATGTCACAAAAACACCCTAAACTCACTGGATTATCTCCTATTTCAGTCTATGATCCATATATTGTTGTTTGTGCTACAGTACATACCTCATGCTTGATCTCTATTCTTATAGCCTCACGTCTTTGGTCTTCAGCTAAAAATGCTCATAGTGTTGTATACAGCACGACTGTATATTTTGGATTGAAAGGAGAGGAAATAGTAGTGATAAGAAAGCATATATAATGTCAGAAACCTCATCCAATACTCTGTTGCTTTCTCAGTAATGTCTATCACCTTTATCTTTCTCACTGTCACTGGTGTTCCCACTTCTGAAAAAATATTCTTCTACATGTGTTTTATCCATTTTAAAAGTTATTTTTCTATTCCAAATAAACATGCATTTGTGTATTCAGTCGCAGCAGACTTCACCTCGTGTGTTTGTTGAGCAAATCTAGTTCAATTGCGCTTATTTATGTAGAGACAAATCACAACAAAAGTCATCTCAGTGGACTTTCTAATGTAAGGCCTGTAAGACCTTACAGAATATAACAGCTATCTAAAATTATATGGCTATTTAGCTATAGTTGAGAAATATGTAGAAAACCCAACAAATCCCACTTTGTACGCAATCACTACGCAACAGTGGAGACGAAAAACTCCCTTTAACGGGAGGAACCTCCAGCAAAACCAGGCTGAGGATGGGTGGTCATCTGCCTTAGCCGGTTGTGGTGAGAAGAAAGGGAGAGGGAGAAGACAACAGAACATCAACAAGCAGAATATAATGCACATTAATGTCAAAAAGTGAAACACTGAATGGATACTTGTTCAATCAAAGTACAAGCTTGAGCTTGATAGGCGTGGTGGTGGTTGTGACCGCTACAGATTTTGGAGCCAATCTTCAATGTTTTGGTTTTTTTTCTATAAAACCCTCTGTATTACTGTGCTATCTGCACAATCACATAAGTGGAATAAGTATTATTTGAAATGCCCAAAATAAACAGGATTACCACCGATTTCCAAGAACAGTGTAAGTCAGAGGTTGTTTATTACCACAACACGCTGATGCTTTAATGCTGAGTTTCAGCCTATTACATGATGATGAGAACCCTGCAGTATTAGAGGTTTTTGATATTATATAAACAATTTATGAGTATTTTTGTGTTTTTCTGTGACACAAACATCATCATTTCCATTATTTCCACACTTGTGGTAGCAAATTAGATACAAGACAAGAAGGCTAAGTCTGTATTTCTGAATATTTATCAAAGAAATCATCATTAGTATGATTATTGTTAGTATGTTATGATTCCCACATGTTTGCTGCCTGTATTTCTTGCTATGGTGCTTCCTACTCATACATTCTGTACATTGCTTGTGTGCTTTATTTCATGTATAGTCAATGAATGTCGGCCTTGTGTTTTTCTTTGTGTGGCTGCAGGCAGTGGAAACGAAGCTGTCCCTTGATGCCTTACTGCAGATGACTGGCGCTCAGGTGAGGGATACAATGCGAAGACTAGGGTCTAGTTCAGAAGAATGTGCCAGACTCAGTGCTGCCCTCTCCTGTCTGAAGAGTGCCACTGAATCAGGTATGTGTGTTTGCTCCATGGGAGCCTCCACGATCAAATGCATCAGACTCTTTTCTCTTTGGGTTTTCTACTAGTGTTTTGTGGATGTGTTGTCCCTGTTCAGGAGGTGAACTGAAAGAGGAGAGCGGTCCATGGCTGTCTGAGCCCACCAGGAGGGATAGCGGCTCTCTACTGACTGCAGACCAGCTAGCTAATATAGGGACTCCTCTTCGGCCTCACAGTCCCTCACCTCTAGTCCGCCCATCCACTATTCACTCCACCCCATCCACACCCTGTGCTACATTCCCTCATACCCGCTCAGGCTCGGTGTCAGCAGCACCCACACCCGAGGCACTGGCATCATACGTCCCCGGTGAAAGCCCCCATACAGATCCATTCCTTATGTCCTTAGCTCGCACGGCTCGACTCCACGGAAACACTTCCACTCCACCCATAACTCCACCTTCAAAGAGGCGTCACCGTCTGAAGCCCCCCTGCACCCCTCCACCTCCTTCCCGCAAAGTGCTGCATCTACTTCCCAACATAGCCCTGACGCGCAGCAAAAGCCACGAGTCCCAGCTGGGCAACCGCATTGAGGACCCTCCCACTAACAAGTAGGTGTTCATATCACATTGTTATTATGAATTACCACCACTTTTGCTTCTATTAACTAGCAAGATGAGAGCTGTGAGTGTCTCATGGCATTTGATCATTTACCTGCCTTTGCAGTTCTTTATCTGAAGCAAGCAGGAATTAATACAGCCAGATTTTCACATTCAGTTGTATGAATATTTTACATTTTTCTTGATTGCTGATGGTGGGCAAGATGTGTTTATACGCTACATAACCACAGCTGTATGTGTACAAATATCATTCACTGCTATTCAGGTTACAATATACAGAAGAGAATTTAAAAAGGCCAAACTGTCCTAGAAGTAATGGGGGAAGAGGTTTAGTCAGTTTTTGTCAGCGCAGTTTCTCTGAAAATGATACATTCTGCCGCTCGTTCTCACCTCAGTTTTATATCATGTCAGGACATGAGCACAGCTTCACATACACTCTCTCTCCCTCTCTTCCTCTTTCACATCCTTCCACATCCTGCCTGTTGCTCCTTTGCTCCAAGTGTATGAGGTAATCCCCACACAAATTCTCGAAGATTATGAGTCATGTCAAAACAGGAAGTATTTCCTAGGACTAATGCTCATAGGTGGCAAGACACAGAAAATTTCTCTCCCTCGTTTCTGTCTCTCTGTTATGATTGGGTGCACATACACAAACAAGCCACATTTTCCATAATATTCTGTCTGTTTATTAAAGGATTTATTGGGGGAAAATCTGGCAAAGGCAGAAGTAAATACAGCTAATGCAAACCCAAACAATCCTGCTAGTTTACACAGGTCATGGGTCTGATAGCTGATTGAACAGAACTCAAGACAAGATTAGACCAATGGATTACTTACCTACTGTCATTACTCACATGCCTATGTGCATATGCAAACCGCAGACCTGGCACTCATTGGTGCTTCAATCCCTGTAACTTAAGTCCCTGTTAAGGAAGTCAACCTGGCAATCTCATGCCAGTGTTATTTAGGTTCGCCAACGTGCACCTCTCTGTCTCTAACATAACCTGCCCCACACGCTGTGTTTGTGTAATTTCCCTCTATACAGGTGCGTTAAAAAGAATAAGCTGTTACTGAATATGCAAGTCAATGGGAACGGATGTGAGGACTCGCCTTCTCGCTACACAGTCATGTCTGCGCGCACGCCAGGAGCCACGCCAGCTGCCACCACAGCACCTTATACCCTGCCTGGCACGCCCACCCTAATGGAAGAGCACAGCGGCATTAAGAGTGAGCCATGCATGTTTATACATTTTTATTCTTCCGATTTGGTCAATGTACACGTTTGTTCTGTCTGGATTTTAATTCTGTGTGGCCTTTATAAATTCATTCTGTTAAAATGTCAAAATCAAGCATTTTAATGCTAAGTTTATTCTTTGTGTGAATAATAATTTAATTTGGTCACATTACCCAACCCTCTCCTTAATTTGTCTCCCCTTCCTTACTTCCACCCATCACCTTCTCTATGGCTAGACAATGTAGCAGTGCATCGCAGCTCCCCACAAGCAATGAGGAGGGACATAGGCCTAGCAGTCACACACAGGTAGGTCTTTTTTTTACTCCCATAATGTAACCTAAGCTTGTGGTATAATAGAGCAATTATTATTGGAATTATCCATATTAATCTTGACTCTAAAAGAATTTATTGTATGTTTGTGTAGGTTTTCAACCAGGTCTTGGCT
The DNA here is from genome assembly GCA_900302695.1 of Helostoma temminkii. Classification (NCBI taxonomy): domain Eukaryota; kingdom Metazoa; phylum Chordata; class Actinopteri; order Anabantiformes; family Helostomatidae; genus Helostoma; species Helostoma temminkii. The sequence goes on from OMLM01007411.1 coordinate 115,693, forward strand.
GTCTCAGACATGTCAGGTGTGCCAGAAGAACATGATGTTTGGGGTTAAGTGCAAACACTGTCGGTGAGTTGAGTGCTTTCTATTTAAAGGACATTAACTGAAAGTGATAAATAGCTATTAATTGAGACTTCAGCAGTAGCATGAGAGTGTTCTGTTAAGACGATTTGGGGCCATTTGAGAGTCAGGAAACCTGACACTTTAAATAGATCTTGATCTGGACTTGAAAAGTGTTTCTGGGTGTTTCTCATGTGTTGCCCACTTTCTGTGCAGGTTAAAGTGCCATAACAAATGCACAAAGGAAGCTCCATCCTGCAGAATCTCCTTTCTACCCAGTGAGTTTTGTTTAATCCTCAATCTGCAGCTGATGAACACATTTGATGGATTTTGCATTCATCCATGTTTGTACATTGTGACATCATCGATTTCTCTTGTAGTTGCCAAAATTCGGAGGACTGAGTCTGTTCCATCTGATATAAACAACCCAGTGGACAGGCCACCAGATCCACCACAGTTTGGCACACTACCAAAGGCCATTACAAAAAAGGTAAAAATAGTGAATAGCATCACTGGTTATAGTCACTGTATACAATACAGAGTGATTGTCAAATTGGCATTAAATGACAAATAAGTCAACATTTTCCACAGTCCCAACTGGTTAGTTTTGTGCACATTACCTTCATTTCTCCCTGATCCAATTTTACATGTGGTTGTTGTGGTGTGAAAAATAAATTATTCTTCTAGTCATTTTTTAAAAATATTTACAGTAAAAGTGGTCTAAAGGCTGTAGAAGTCAACTTAAATATAATTAAACCGTTATCAGTCCTGAGTAGTGTTGTTTACATGTGTCCATGCTGCACCAGGATCACCCTCCAGTGCTTAACCAATTGGACTCCAGTAGCAATCCGTCCTCCACAACCTCGTCCACACCTTCCTCCCCAGCACCCTTCCAGCAAAGCAACCCCACCAGCGCAACTCCACCACCTAACCCCTCTCCCAAAGGTCACAGGGATAGCCGTTTCAACTTCCCAGGTAAGCTCGTGGCCAGTCACAAAAACAGACACAAGGCATGAATATACTGAAATGTGCATGCTAGCATTGGACTCTAGATTTCTCTGTATAATACCTATTTTTACCCCTGAATCACTGTTTGATTTTAATAATATGAACTTGTAGGCCTCATGCTCACTTCTCTTCCCTTCTTTCTCCGTTTATAAAATTAACACTGAAGAACAAATGTGCTTTTTACAAGATGTGTCAAGTCAAAGCTTCTCTAACAACAGTCTCTCTCCCTACCATGCTTGTCGGTTTTTCCCTCTTTTTTTTTTTTTTTTTTAAACAATAGCTGCCTGTTACTTTCAGCACAGACAGCAGTTTATCTTCCCTGGTGAGTTGATGGTCCCAGAGTGTCATTGTTGCTGTCCCATCATCCCACCCAGACCCAAGATTCCCTACACCTCCTTTTGTTCCCTGCATGTCTGGGTTGTGGCAATTACTGTAACTATGCTCTCTAGTGTGTGCACTGTGGTGGCATGTTGACAATAAACAGCCTATTGCTACCATCTGCTGGATGTAGTAGGGAATTGCATGTGTAGCCATGTTCTGTATGTGGTGGGCTTTGAGTCTTTCCTAAAACACTAGAGTGATAGAACTTTTGCTCCTCTTCAGTCGTTTCTAAACATTCCTCTTTTTGTCTTTAGATGTATCCAGTCCTGCTAATTTACACACCGATGTCCTTCAAGACACCGTGTAAGAAATTTACATTAAAATTTCAGCTCAGTCAGTGTTAAAATGACAAAATAACTGAATTATTTAGCTCGCTTTTACTCCTCTAATATCAGTTTTCTGTCTCACAGCACTGAAACAGAACAATCAGCAGATGATATACACGCTGAGCTGGTAGAAGACGAAGATGAAGAGGTAATGTTCCAATATATCACATACACAATCTAGAACAAATCTTTAGTTCCAGTCAGTATGATGAAGTTCTTCTTCAGAGTCATATTTCTGAAATGTATCCTGCATCACCTTTTGAAAGAATATGAGCTGAAGGACAGATAGATTCTAATGATAAAGCACACTGGGTACTGACGACGCTGACCCAAGACATATAGAAGAACATTTGAATCCATGTTTGTTATGGCACCAAAACACGTTTTGAACATCAGCTGGAGGTAGAGCGACAAATCAAACTAATTTTCTCTCAAGCTGTGCAGGACATAACAGGGCCATAAATTAATTTTATTTAATGAGGTATTTTTTTTAGAGAGTTCCCTAATGTGATGATAGCAATTATTGGTGTCATTAAAATGCTCAAATGACAAAGTTAATGTGAATCATTTCTTCCTGAATGACCTGGTATTAACAATAAACAATAGCTGCTCTGACATTTGTGTTTTTGGAACCAGGCTGAGCTGTTTGGCTGGTAGGATGTTGGGGTTGTGATGTTATTAATTTAAACAGCATTTTGCTAACATAAATATGTCTATAACTCTTTTACAACTGAGACAGCAGCCCAAAGGTGGAGATAAAGTAAAAACAATGATTAGAAGTCAGTGCTGGCTCACATTTTCCAGAATATATGAGCAACAGTTAAATTTTTCTACATAGTAGAATAACAAAGACATCACTGCACTCTTGTAGGATGGGGAAGCGGAAATTGACGTTGAAGATGAAGACCCAGAAGCAGAGGAGGAGGATGAGGACGAAGACCGGGAGAACGAGGATGATGGAGAAGACGAGGACGGCAGGGAGGAAATTAGAATGAACATGGGCTCAGACGGTGAGTTGGACGAGCTGGATGATTTGCCTAGCTCTCGAGGGAACCAGTGGAAGGGCCCCATCTCCCGCAAGGCCAGTCAGACCAGCGTGTACCTGCAGGAGTGGGACATCCCTTTTGAGCAGCTGGACCTCGGAGAACTCATAGGAAAGGTGAACAAGCCAAAATAAATCTTACTAGTATGTGTCTTCTTGCAAAAAGGCCCTTTTGCTGAAGTTGCATTTCATTGGACATGCAGGGCCGCTGGGGCAGGGTGCATAAGGGTCGGTGGCATGGTGAGGTAGCTATCCGACTTCTTGAGATTGATGGGAACAACCAGGATCATCTCAAGCTCTTTAAAAAGGAGGTGATGAATTACAGACAGACCAGGCATGAGAATGTGGTCCTCTTCATGGGGGCCTGCATGGCTCCACCCCACCTAGCCATCATCACCAGGTTAGATCATAAATATCAAACATATCTCTAATGGGCTTTTAATCCCAACACATTTTTATCTCCAGTTTCATTTTTTCTTCTCTTCTCCCCATAGTTTTTGTAAAGGGAGGACACTGTATTCAGTTGTTAGAGACACCAAAAACACTTTGGATATCAATAAGACAAGACAAATCGCTCAGGAGATTGTAAAGGTAATATTTTCTCGTATATATTGTATTTGTGTTAGATTTTGTAAGATGTAGACAATTATGGGGACTTATGATCACATCTTTCACATCTATAAAGTGACATCCAACGTATGCAACAGAAACAGTAGTAGTAGTAGAAGAAGAAGTTGTACTGTTATAAGAAACAAGAAATCTGCAATATAACAAAGTCAGAGATATTAAATATGATACTGCTTATAATAAATATCTATTTCTATTTTGGAATTTAACTTTAATGTTGTTATTTGTGTCTAATTTATGTTATGTTAAAGTGCATGTTACCAGTTCAGTCTGACTCTCATCTGCATGGTAGTGGCATGAAAAGCTCAAATAATCCCAAACTATTCAAAGAACACGGAGGAGAATATTTTGAGAAAACAATATTTTCTCTAGTTTTGCACTCTTGAGACATATATGTAATTAGGATCACTTCACAAATTGTACCTGTTTGTCTTCTGATACAGGGAATGGGCTATTTGCACGCTAAAGGCATTGTTCACAAAGATTTGAAGTCCAAGAATGTTTTTCATGATACCAATAAAGTGGTGATCACAGACTTCGGGCTGTTTGGGATCTCTGGAGTTGTTCAGGAGGGGAGGTAAGAAAGGCCACTCAAGAGACCTTAAAAACACAACCCTCGCTAAAGTGCTTTTTACACCAGATTACTATTACCCAGGGAGGTCCACTTTAACTGTAGTCCTGCAGGCATTTTCCTAGTCAGGCAGTATTTTCTGCTTTGAACAAAGCCTAGTTTTAAAACCTGAGTAATTTCCACACACTCTCCATTGTATATGGCTTCATGAATAGCTGTTTTGTACACAGTTGAAGACGGACTGCATTCAGTTAATGCATTTTCCACTTTAGTTAATGCATCTTTCCTTTCAGATTTTACACTCCATTAGATTTGTTACTGAAAAATGTGTACCCTTTTTTTTTTCAGGCGTGAGAATAAACTAAAACTTCCACATGGCTGGATTTGTTATCTCGCACCAGAGATTGTACGCAGGATGCGCCCAGGTAACAACGAAGACCGCCTTCCTTTTTCCACAGCAGCAGATGTGTACGCCTTTGGGTAAGCTCAGCACACTCGCATGTCTTGCATAACGCATATAATTGTAGCAATCTACTATAACATCACCCCTAAATCTCAAATGAATAATTATACTTCTGCTTTGCCCCCATTAAGCACCATTTGGTATGAGCTTCAAGCTAGGGACTGGCCAATCACAAACCAGCCTGTAGAAGCTACAATCTGGCAAGTGGGGAGTGGAGAGGGAATAAAAAAGGTTCTGACAGAGATCAGCTTGGGCAAGGAAGTCACTGTGAGTTAAAACACAAGCACAAGTGTATAAGTCATTCAGAAAAAGTATATTAATTCTGCTTATGTAGGTGTGGCAAAAAGTAGAACTGACCATTACTCTGTGTTTTGCCAAGTGCATTGAAAGTGGTTTGTCTTCTCAGGAGATTCTCTCTGCCTGTTGGGCGTACGACCTGAGAGAGAGGCCGACCTTCACCCAGCTTGCTGACATGTTGGAGAAGCTGCCCAAACTCAATCGCAGGCTGTCCCACCCTGGACACTTTTGGAAGTCTGCAGAGTAGGTATCCAGATATGAAGGATGATGTGAAGACACTGGACACGTGAAAACACAAAATGATCCATTAGTACTTATTATATTTTTTGCAATACTGGTGGTACAGTGGCATGTCAGTGATAATTATGAGTCATAGACTCTTACGGTAACTCTGCAACAATCTGAAGCAGTTTTTCAGCCTTAAGGTTACACAGTGTTATAAATAAATGAGATTAATCAATGTATATGTTTGAGAAATAAGTTTGAGGTAATTTATCTTTTTTTTTTTTTTCACCATCACAAGACTCATACGCACTGCCGTGACTCAAATGTGAACTTAGTGTCTTCTACTGTATATGAAAATGTGAATTGTAAAGTATAAATATTTTTTTAGTCACACCACACCCTTGACAGTTGACATAGACAGAAGAGGACGGTAACGGTCACCACTATATTGTGATGCAGACGTACAATAGTGATATGACATTGCATGAGTCATGACATTTTTTTCTGACTATGTTAATGTTCATCTCTGATTTTTGAAACACACGTTTTTTTCAATAAATAATCTAAACATAGACACATACTTAGCATTTCAACTGTGCTCACTTGTCACCTTCGTCATCGGTGGAAATCCTGTACACTTCAGCACCTTAATAGATTTCATCCTCTTTTATCTAGACCTGCTTTTTTTTTTTTTTTTACTTTCCTGGCTTCATTACAACTTCACTTTCACAATGTGTTTCCTAATTCTTTTCTGTTTCTTGCTTAATATTTGCTTTTCACATACCTTTTGCAATCAAGTTATTTTTTATGTAAGAGCAATAATGAAATAGTAAAGGGCAGTACAGTAGATCGTGTGTGGTTATATGGTGATGGTTAAATGAGAGAATGATGACATGAGAAAACAATGCAAAAATTAAAAGAAGGACTAATTTAAGATGCATGCTTGGACTTAAAATGTAAAAAAAAAAAATCTTTTAACTAATCTGCCAGTTTTTAATATCTTGCCGCTTTTCAAATTATCCTTCCTTCACTGTAAGCCTGTTTCACTAACTGTCTAACATTTGTGTTTTCCTTTGCTCTGTTCTCTCTTTTCTTATCTTCCTTTCTAATTTAGGTTGTAGCAGTCACTTTGAAACATAAGCAATGCAAAACAAAGCCTGGGTCTGCCTTGCATGCTCCTGAATCCTTAACTGTTACAGGATTGATCAAAGCATTGCCTCTGCCTGCAACAGACGCTGCTTCCACTAATCCATAGTCTGATCTTCCATGTCTAACCGTTGAGTTTTCTGGTTGGAAAAAGAGGATCGGTGGACTGAGGTGTGGCAGGGAGGGGACAATCTGTGTCATCCCCCATGCTTTCCCTCCTTCTATCTAATATCTCTTTGCCTTCCTTTTTGGTTGTGCTCTGGGACTCTGAGGCTTGTAGTGTCTGTGCTAAGACTGACTGGTGTGCTGTGGTCTGTGCCTGCTGACGGCTGCCC
>OMLM01007411.1:122187-145300 GCA_900302695.1 Helostoma temminkii
TGCCTGCTGATGGCTGCCCTGTCCTCGGCCTGCTCACCTTCTCTGTGCTGCTGTGATGTGGTTTTTCTCGCTGGGGCCATGACCACGTGGCTTCCTTTTCTCTCTGAACACACACCCACAAACTGACACACCGCTGTACATAAAATGGACCCTAGTACCAAATGGACCACTTCATTCATCTATGGTTTTCCTGAGAGTTTGACACTTGTTTGTCAGGCCGCTTGAGTGATATTCTCAAGCCAACCGCCTCTGTGATCCTGTCCTTCAGTTTTTTAATGGCTGGGTGATGGCATGTGATGTTCACAAGCCCATGTCTAGACACAATATGCACTTTGTCAACAGGAAAAAAAATAATCATGGACTTTTTTTTGTTGTTATTGTTGTTTAGTTTGGTTTTGAACAGTCATATTTGCAGTGTTTTCTTTCTCTCTTCAGAAGGCTCTCAGGAGCTTGGACAGTGTGATATGCCTGTATGTTGTCCTTTTGGTGTATAACCTTCTAAATTCACAGTTTATTGGATACATATGAAATCGGGGCACTTCTGTGTGCTAAATGAAATATAATATAAACACAATCCACATGGGAATAAAGTAATGCTGGCTATTTATGGCTAAAGACATTTGAATAGTGCCCATCCATGGAAGTGTAAAGTGCACTTTATAAGAAGATGAGTTCCTTAGAAAGGTCAAGAAGTTGAGTTATTTCATTCTCTGCGCAAAAAAAGATAAATCAGGAACCTGGCGCAAAAGTGTCCTATATCTTCCTAAAATGTTACCTCTTTTGTGTGTTTGTGTGTACTGTTGTGACTGCTGACATCAGTTGGTGTGCTTGTATTTTTGAGTTTGTTTGTTTGTGTGTCAGTGCACGTGCAGCTGAGTGAACGTACTGTGTTGGAATACGTAGGGTTCGTGAAAGACTGCAGTAAATGTTGCAAATCCAATAGTATGTAATGTATATACCTTATTTAATGTATAGCAAATTAACACAATTCTTCTAATATTTGTATAAACATTTTATATGTAAAGTACATCACAACATTTTAGGTACTGCTATGGCTAATACAGATGCATATATATTTATATTTTTTCCATGTATAAAATACTGTAAAGAGCTGTACATTTTTTTTAGAATGGGCCAATACATGTTTTTTTATGTTACTGTAAAAATTCATATTTTTGTATTGCATGTGACTACCATTCTGTACACAGTTTCTGTTTTCATCCATGGGAGACAATAAAATGAGGCTTGTCATGTAAGAGTGCACACTGATTTTTATTACTGATTATTTCCTGTACGGTATGCAGTTATTATCAATAGTCAAGGACTGGAAAAATGCCAGACTGAATTATATTTAAGTGATTTAATTTTGTTTAACTCCCCTTAGAGATCAAATATACAAGACAATTTTTCTACTTCTCAGCTAGAGCAACATCATCTGCACACAAGAGGACACTTGTTTCACTACATTTAACACCACTGTTTATTGAATTAAGTGTACATGTCAAGTCATTTACAAAAATTAGGAGACAAATTTACTTATTTTACCCAAACAAGGTTTTGCAACCACCCAATTTTGCATAGATTGATCTAATTTCTTGTTAATTCTAAAAACCTGAATGCAAGCTCTCTATGGTCAAATCAAAACCCTTTGTCAAATCTATAAAAGAAGCAAATATTTTCCTCTATTCTATTCCTTACAACTGTACACAATGTACAAATACGGTCAATGTAGGATCTACCTTTACAAAAGGACTTGCTGTAACCATATTTATACATTGCTGATACTGTTTGTGGAAGCTTTATTTATGATAGAACTTGACAATGATTCTACATTTTAACCAAACAATCTATAGGATAAGTTAGTGTTGTGTTGGCGTCGTGGTTAAATAAGTGTAAATAGATTGATTGTCGAGCAGCCTCAGGACAATAAAAGCCACTACTCTGCAGTACAGTTTGTAGGAAGAAGACGGTTCACTTTACATGTATCAGGCCAGTGCAAAGAGAAAAACTCAAAAAAACAAGATCCCAGTTTTCCTCTAGGTGGCAGAAAGGCCCAACAGAAATATCTTATACTGAGAGTTTCAACTCTGATGCAATGCTTTTGTTGTTCCGCTTGGGTGCATTTTATGTGACATTTGGTTAGATGGTATTATGGCATGATATTCTTCATGTGTTCGTGTATGTGTGTATTATGCAGTGTTAGTGTGAAAGAGTCTTTTTATTAGAATAACCAAATTAGCCTGTCTCAAAATGAGCTCCTAAATCTGGAAACCATTTGAATTCGTGACTTTGTCAGCTTAAATGTCTGAAGCTGATCCAGAATGAATTGTGAGAAATAGAAAACACGACTGTGATTGCATTTAGAAGAATATTTTATCAGGCTATAACTTATATACTGTAAATTAACACTACTCCCAGTTAAACTATTCACATTTGAATGGGGCACATTTATCCATAGTTGTAATCTATAGCAGAACAGAATGGACAGTTGGCAAAGGCTGGTCTTTTTAAGCTTCAGAAAACTGCTGGGCTTGTTTTTTTTTCACATTTCTGCTTATACAGCTCTTTAGTGAGTGAATCTATCAAAAGTTTATAATATGAGGCATCGGGATCTGTCAGTAAAATGAGAAATACTGCTTGCATTCAGTCCTTGAAACCTGTTATCAGTAAGGTTGCATCTGAAGCGTGGCTTTGACTAATAAGAATGATGGATTGATTTCTGGTATCAATCCAACAGAAAAGAAAGGACCTTGTATCCTCCTGTATGCGCCGAGTGGTACTGAATCACATGGCCGGAGGGGAAGCAGTTTCCCTCACTGGGAGGGAAGCCAGACACAAAATGTCCTTTCTTTCCCAAATCTCAATCAAAACAAATAGTTGTTTGTTTTTGTTAAATTCAGTTACCTAATTTTGCACACAAGTTTAGGTTTAATAACAATGCTGTGTGCAGAAGAAAAGCACATGGTAATGATCACCTCACAAATGGCATCACACATATATCACCACAGTCGGGTTGTGAAACCTACGTGACAGAGACTTTGCATGAAACCATTGTGACCTCAGACCATTTGCTGAGCCCATCATTACAATTCAGCAGTCTATTGATGATCTTGCAAGTGTCCTTAATGAAGATGTCCACCACCACAACCTGAGTGTTGTTATTTATAGAAATACCTAATGCTAAAGCACATATATTTAGTACACATCCACCATATGGTCAAATACTGAGATTGTTATTAGTGACAAATGGGACTTTCCTTCACCTAAAAGAGAGTGTGGGACTTCTGAGATGAAGTCATCTATGTTCCCTTGGGTTTCACTTCCTCTCACAAATATTTAGTCTCATTATGCTTTCCTCGCCTCCTCAAAGTAAAATTAACACTCTATATTATCAACATGTGCTGTGGAAAATATTTTCTTCTACAAGCTATAGATAAAACATAACCACAACCAAATAAATAAATAAATAAAACAATTTTATGTTTACTATATATAGTGAACTTTATGTTCAATATATTTATTCTGTGAAAACACACATATATATAGGATAACATGGGAACCACTGTTGCCTTCACCTTCCACATCTTTTCTAGTTGTTCTCTTAGACCCTGGCATTTTTCAAGCTTCCCATGTTCCTTCTTGCTGATGTTGCCATCACTCAGGATAGCTACATGAACCACTACAGCTTTCTGCCTCTGCTTGTCCACCACTACTATGTCCGGTTGATTAGCCATTACCAGTTTGTACGTCTGCATCTTGAAGTCCCACAGGATCTTAGCTCTGTCATTCTCGGCCACCTTTGGGGGTGTGTGCCATTTTGACTTTGGGACCTTCTTGGGCCTGTACTGGGCACAGATGTTTCTCTACACTATGCTAGCCACTTGGTTATGAGGTTCCATGTATGCCCTGCCTGCTAACATCTTACACTCCGCTGGAGTTTTGGTTTTTTTTATGATGCATGGTCTTAATGGCTCTTTTTGGTGGTCATGTCAGGGAGATTATCAAAACTCATATTTGGTGTCATTGCCCTAATGACAAGTACAACATGTTGAGCAGCAGGAGAACATCCACTATGGGGACTTTGCCTCAATACGTATAAAAAAAATAATACTGTCGAGCACAGATTGTGATAATTATGCTGAGTTTGGTAGCTTCTTTTGCATACTGCTGGTGTCATCTACAGGAATGAAGCAACTTGCCAAATCAAGCATTTCACACTAAAAGTGTAAGTTAAAAGTGCAGGTGCATACACCAAAAAAGAACACAAATCACATGGGAAAAAAAGTACAGCTACAGAGGAAACTAGAAGGGGAACTAAAATAAACACACTTGCTACCAATGCAAATTATGGCTATGTGTTTTTCCTTGGCTAAAATAAAGCATTTTGCAGTTTGTGAGAAGTAATATACAGTTTAAAAGCATCTGTGATATATGCTATGTGGTTTATTTATCTGCTCAAGTAAAATTAAACTCATGGCATGTAGTTCTTACTCCATATATGGTCAACTTCCTGCCGCTCTCTCGCTGCTCATTGTTATTGCAGTCAGTCTGACCACCAACACATGGCTTCTCCTGTTTATAAGCAGGTCTGTGGCTCCTTGCCAATCACCAGTTTGTAAGCTCTACTCATCCGGTTTTCTTCTCTCCCGCCATTCTGTTCCTGCGCTCACCCACCCTATACCCGTCTTGGTGATTTTTTCAAATGTCTACTTCAGAATCAGTTATTTGTCAAGGCAGAGAAGTGTCACTTAAATTTTCACAAGGTTTCCATTTTTGGGGTTTGTCATTTCCACCGGCAACATTCAAATGGTTCCGGCCAAAGTTAAGGCTGTGAGAGATGACAACTTTTACTGTGGACTACAGTTCACCAGCTCACCTCTTTCAAGACACAGTTTATCTTGATCCCCCAAGCTCAAGAAGCTTTCAAACGTCTAAAGAAACTCCTTGTCTCAGCCTCAAGAAAAAAAAAGTATAGTTCATAGTATACTTAAGCAAAGTTCAAGTATATTTCACAAGTATACTTTTTGTATATTTTGTAAGTATACTAATGGAACTGTACTTGGCACTGAAATGGACCACCTTTTAGAGTAGTATACTTTAAGTATACTACAAATAAACTTTTATATACCAACAGTATACTTTCTAAATTACCTGTATACTTTATCCTCCTTCTACAACAAAGAAGACAACTAAGTCATCTCAAGGCTTTGCAAAGTAAGGTTTATTGATCAATTTTACAACTAAATCATATAAAAAACCCAACAAATCCCCCTTGAGAGATCACTAGGTGACAGTAGAGAGGAAAAACTCCCTTTTTAAGTAAGCAAGAAACCTATAGCAGAACCTGGCTCAAGGTGGGCGGCCATCTGCCGTGGAAAGAAAGAGAGATTACCTGCCCTACTTAGTGTCTTTAAAAGACAAAACACCACATCACACAACAATTTGTAAAAAATGTTTAATTTATAACCTTAATAGTTATTTGTTATAAAGTTAAACTACTTAAAGGCATGCTGGGTATTTCTATGTACTTGTCAGTAAACTTAAATACAGATACAGGCCAAGTATACTAAGACTTTTTTATATACTTGTCAGTTTACAGCAAGTATACTTAATACAACTTTGTTTAGTATACTTCTGAGTAAACTGAAAGTATACTTGCTTATTTTTGGTTTAAAAGAGGTATACTAAAAGTGTACTTGATTATACTTCTTTTTCGCAAAGGAACCACCATCTTCGACATTCAAGAACCTGAATTCTCCGTTCCATCTGCTCATGCTTCTGCCCAGCAATGCCACCTTGCCTGGAGAAGAGCCCGCTCTCACCTCCTGAAGACGATCCACTCATACGAGAAGCCTGTCAACAGTCGGCACTCGGCCACCGCAGCATATCAAATCTGGCCATAACCCATGTAACTCGAAAACAAGACTCAACCTCTAAACCATTTCTCCTTACTGTGACACTTAACTATTTTGTGACTGAGGTTAGGACATAAAATTGTGCAGCTCAAGATTTAAGTACAGACAAATTCATTTTAAATGGCTCTTTGTTATTTTGACAAATACTTACTGTAAAAAAGTTTGTGAAAAATGTCTTTAACCAGAATGCAGATAAGATCTTTAACCAATTTAAAGGGATATAAAATGCTCACAGCTAGTGAAACAAAAAGATAAGCTCTAAATCTAGTGAGGTGAAGCATGGTGGTGGCTTGGCAACATCACGCTATGGGGTGCTTCTTAGTGGCAGGGGCAAGTTAAGGGAAGAATGAATGCAGCCAAATGCGGAAAACCTGCTAGAGAGTGCACTTAACTGAGAGAACAGCTCAGCTTTCAGTGAGATTTTCCCACTTTGTTATTATGTATAATTAAGTATGGACAAATGGGCAAAAATACCAAAATTTAAATTACAAAGTAACTTAAAAACTCTAAAAACTTTCTGAAGCAACTTTATATTTAGATTTGTGTGAGATGTGTTGCGGTATTATGTACATGTGGTCTTAGCTGAGAACTAATCTTAAGTTAGCAGTGAAGGTTTTTGCATTGGTCACGAATACATACATGACACAGAAGATGTAAGTTAGTTCTACTTATATCACCTGTAAACGAGCTGAAATTACTTATCAGCTGCTCAGTTTCCAAGAAAGAGACCACCTCAAAGAGATAAAAGTGACAGACCTTAAAGACAATGCAATACAACTATATAACATTTAACAAGGTGAAGTTTGCACTGATGCCACTGTAGAGTTGAGTAATTCTTAGTTTTACACCATAGTGGCAGTTCTGCATGTAAAACCCAAATTGTTCTAATTCAAATAGATCCACACAAGCCAAAATGACAAGTAATCTGAAATAAAATAGGCCATGAAGAGAGAGTTACAGCACGTGGTTATTGTCTGCCTCCACACAGATGTCTGCACGACAAATTGCAGCATTTCAGCACAGACCAGAACACCAAAACCACTTCCTTTTCTTAATTTAGTCCAAATAGAGAAGTAAGAACAAGACAGCCTGATTAGCGTGTCATTGATCAGGATTACTTTAATGCTCCCTCGGTTCCTTCACACATCTTCAAATTTCTTTACCTGCAGCCCAGTTCATACAGATTTATTCATAGAAAACCTGATTCTTCTTGCAACTCTGTCAAGACCACCAACAGTGTAAGTGATTCTATCTTTTAATAAATGTTTTTTTTTATCTAAAAAAAATTTAAATGCAGACCAATGGACAAATGAATAACAGTGTGAATTTAAAAACAAGTATGTGCTAACATTTGTAAAATATTTGCTCTCAGTTGCTCATTTGCTTAGGCCTCATTAGAAATACTCTAGTCTAATACAGCAGACCTGCAATAAATCTTCCTTTATGAAGATCATGATGTTTAAATTATGTGTTGATTCAGCAGTGTGATCCTTTTAAAGATGCAGGCTAATTGTCCTATTCTGACAGTTATTAACCCTGATTGATGTAAATAGGGGGGACAAATTAATGGAAACACCAGTCAGTATAACACAATAGAAATCAACAGCACTGCTAACTGACAATGATAAACTGGCCACTGGGTGTATGTGTAGTATACTTGTATGGTCTGAAATCTTGGTAATCTGACATTTTTGCATTTTTTTTCAACATTAAACCAATTTTCAATCAGTATCAGGAACATACAAGTCAAATTACGATATGTTTTCACAAGTGACAAGTGAAAAAAAGATGAATATGCAAGTTCTTGAAATATAACTCATTTTATAAACTGTACTTACTTGTGTTGAATATAATGGAGTAACTCAACTTCAAGCATGCTGTCCATTAAATTCAAAAGTGAATCAATCAAAATTAAAAGATTGTATCATAATTTCAGACGACGTATACATTAGTATTAGTATAAAACTGTAACACGTACATTTTATAGTAATTCATTTGAAAATAAGGAGTTATAATAAAAACATTGTGACTTGGTGTTGAACAAGAACAGTACAACTGTTAAATGTCAAGAATGAATACATCCTCCAATTTATAAACTGATTAAATTACAGCTGAAAAAATGTAGTGGAGTAGCATAAAATAGTAAACAGTAAAGTACTAAACTAACTAACTAACTAACCACATGTATGCATGTAATAAAATGAAAATGGCTCATTCCTGTTATTTCTGTCAAAGTTACATTCTCTGATAAGACTGAAATCACTCCAAGTATTATCTGCTAGTAGTGTCTGAATACAATTGTCGTACAGTTACTACAGTAAAACTGAGCGAAGGAGAGTATTTGCAGTCTGTGTCTGTGACAGGTTGACAAAACATTAAATTTTACTACAAAAGATATATTGAAAACTATTATAACTATTTATTTATTTATTTATTTACTCATTTATTTTGCATAACTGTCATGCTTAATTGAGCTCATCAAACAAATTTTAATATTTTACAAAAATAACCTGAGTAAATACAAGTAAATAAAAAAAAGTAAAATTTTTTATTATTATTTCATTGAATAAGGGGAAAGAATTGCCCAAACCTGCCTGGCCGTGTGTGAAAAAGTAATTGCCACCTAAACCTAATAACTGGTTGGCCCACTCGTCCTTGCAGAATTGTTTTAATTCAGCCACAATGGAGGGTTGTTAAGTCTAAACGATCTGTTTAAGTTAATCTTACAGCATCTAAGTCAGATTTAAGTCCAGACCTTGACTAGGCCTCTCCAAAACTTTAATTTAGCATTTTGAAGACATTTCTTAAGCCTTCCATCCAGAAGGCTTCATCATTTCTGACTGGCTGGAGTTGCAGGCTTATAACCACTGTGGAATCAGGGGTCGTTAGCGTTGTTGTGGATCTTCCTGTCTTTCAGGTGTGTCACTGTGACCACCTGAGGCCAAGTGTCAACAACTGTGATGAAAGTACTGCATTTTAAATGGGTGATAGATTATGAATGATGAAGAATTCTGGATGGAAGGCGAAACGTCTTCAGAACTAAGAAAAACGTCCAGTTGCTACTGAACAGAACCTTTGGGATAACCATAACCTGGATGACTGAGAACCTTCACAGACATTTAATTGAGCATTGTTTTTTGACCCATTCAGATGTGCACTTGCTGGTGTGTTTCAGATCATTGTCCTGCATAACCAAAGTGCACTTGAGGTCACAAACTGATGGCCAGACATTCTCCTTTAGGATTCTTTGTTAGAGCTTGAATTCATGCTTCCCAGCCCCAGACCGTCACATTCCCGTCACTATGTTTGATCGGTGATGTGATGTTCTTTTTATGAAATGCAATATGTAATGGAGAGCATGCCTTCCAAAAAGTTAAACCTTTGTCATCAATCCACAGAATATTTGCCCAAAAATCTTGGGAATAATCAATAGGTTTTTAGGCAAATGTGACACTGAGCCTTTGTGCTCTTTTCGGTCAGCAGTGGGTTTCTCCTTGGAACTCTCCCATGGCCATTTTTGCCTAGTCTCTTTCTTATTGTAGAACCATGAACACTGACCTTAACTGAGTGAGGCCTGCAGTTCTTTAGATGTTGTTTTGGGTTCTTTTATGACATTCTGGATGAGTAGTGCTCTTGGAGTAATTTTGGTAGGATGGCCACTCCAGGTTCACCACCGTTCCAAGTTTTCTCCATTTGTGGATAATGGCTCTCACCATGGTTTACTGGAGTCCCAAATCCTTAATGGCTTTGTAACCTTTTCCAGACTGATACAAGTCAATTCTTCTCATCTCTTCCTAAATGTCTACAGATTGCTGCAAGATCTGTTGCTCTTTGAGCTATTTCAGCATGTGTCACTTTGTTAGACAGCTGCTATTTAAGTGATTTCCTGATTCAACAAGTCTGGCAGTGATCAGGCCTGGGTGTGGCAAGTGAAATTGAACTGAGCTTTGCAAGAACAGCGGTTAATCACTGTTCATCCATGATTTAACAAGGAGATGGCAGTAACTTTTTCACATAGGGCTAGGCAGGTTTTTTTCCCTTAATAAATGAAATCATCATTTAAAGACTGAATTTTGTATTTACTCAGATGATCTTTGTGTAGTATTACATTTTGTTTTATGATTGAATCATTTCAAATATGCAAAACAATAAAATAAATGAGGGAGGGGCAAATACTTTTTCACAGCACTGTATGGTAAGTCCAGGTGAGTTTAAGTAAGTAATTGGCAGGCAGTTATTCAGTTTACTGTGTTTAAGTGGTAACTAAAATCAGGGAGATTACAAAAACTCAACAATGCTGACAAGCTCATAAGATGATCTGGTGAGAAGTGAAGTGTGTGAGGACGGATTGCCACGGGTGAGAGGATAAAAGCAGATACAAAGGGCCAAAATAAATAGAAATGCATGATCAGTGGAAACCAGCAGCAGAACTCAAACATGTAAATGCTACAAGGCTTATTTTAGAAGCTGCTAGTGTGTCTGAGCTTCTAAATATTTTTACTAGCATGAGATAAGAAATCATCAGCAGGTTAAAGGATATTTCATATCTTCATTTTTGTATTACAAAAAATACTCATTTAAACTGACGTGTCTTCTCAGATCCCAACATGAATGGCTTCCTCTTCCTGCTGTACTGCATCGAAATCCTGAGTGCACAACTGTGTGGAGCTGACACAGCTGCAGGTACAGAACAAAACAGTGTTCATGAAACAGCAGAACCAATTTCCACAATGCCCAGTACTTCTGAAAATTCTGGCAGCTTGGGGAGCACTCAGCCTCAAGCAGTCTACGGAAACAATAGCACTTCACCTACACCTGGATCCAACTCTAGTGCCACCACCACTGCCGTCACCACCACCACCACTGCCGTCACCTCCACCACCATCACCACTGGCACTACTACCACCCATACATTTGTTGAATTATTATTTAAAAAGGACTGTCTGCCTTTGAGCATGGTGGCTAGTGGACTGATCCTAGCCTGTGGTGTTCTGCTTGTCTCTACTTTAATGTTGACATGCAAGGTGTGCCAGTTGAGCAGACAACTGAAGGCACGGGACGACACTGATCTGGACAGCAGCTCTGAAAACTGGATGGGAAATGTCAAGAAGATCGAAAACAAATCTGATTCGGAAGCCAAAGAAACCACCGTGTTAATGGCTGAGATAAATCAAATACAGGAGGATATGGATAATGTCACCACCAAGGAAGAAGGAGAGAAGGTAAATGAGGATGAACAATTAGAAGAGGCAAACAAGAAGAAAGTAGAAGACGCTGCCAACAGTGAGGAGGCTTCTACAGATGAGAGCAAGAAGGAGACACCAGCAGCCGTGGTGGAAAATTCATCCACCTCTCAGTCGCAAGATGATGCCACCAATTCCCCGTCCAGTGTTGTAGCAGCTTCCTCTTCTGAGGGAGCAGCGGAACCAAAGGATGTGGTGTAGAGTTGTGTGTATCATATATGTGTGCCAGTGGGTTTCCTGAGCAACTGTTTTCACTTCCAACTGTAATACAACGTATTAATTAACGTATTAATGTAAATAAATGACAAATTTTTAAGCAGCTTTTGCATTACAGTAATTTGAAGAACTGTGTGTGCTGCTAAATCAGTCAATTGATGGTTAAATGTAGTATTTCTCCCTTGGTTGTGTGTGTTTTGGATATTAAACTATTAAGTAATATAAAATACCTTTGTGAAAAACCTTTGAGCCATAAGCTTTTTAACATTAATGTATGACATTTCTGACATATGCGTGGTCAAACTGCATGAAACAACCACAGAATAAAACATAGATTGTGACCTAAATCGTATTGTGATCGCTGATGATTACAAAGTCATTTGCCAGTTTGTGTGTGTGTGTGTGTGTGTGAGAGAGAGAGAGAGAGAGAGAGAGAGACAGAGAGCGAGAGAGAGGTCTGCTTGATTAGCAAGCAGAGAATGTGCTTTTCCTGGGCAGTGCCACTCAACTCAGAAAGAACACTCTCTTTCTCCTCAGCCAGAGCCGACAAAGCTGCACATAAAAGCTTTTCAGAACCCCAATATGGTGGTGTTTCCGCCATCCTGTGCAGATATTTGTTTATCTGCTTACTCATGACACCATAATGGATGTGCACCTTTCACTGAAAAGAATGACTGAATGGTTTGTTCTTCTACGATAACACCCTCTGCTAAGCCAACCCAGAATCTAAACTTTCCACTATGCAATCCAAAAGACAAAAGCAAGCAGGCAGAAACACCTTTAGTTGGGGTAATTCTGAAAGTTTAGAGTTATAGTGGAATTAAGCCATATTTAATGAATCAGTACTTATTGTACAGTTTAGGTATTCCAAGTAAAACAGCATTAGTGCCTGACAGAGACAGGGAAGGTATGCAACGGGGTGGTTGGATGTTACAATACAACAGAGGAAGGTAGAGGCTAATGTGGATGAGGAAGTAACAAACACATTGCAAAAGAGGCTCCTAAATCAATAGAAAAGAACATAAATCCTGGCTACTGTGGTAGCATAAATCAGTACTCTGCAGTGATCCAACATTGTTTAGTGAATTTGTAACATTTCATAAGCTTAAACCCTGATTAACACCTGATATGTCCCTTGGAACCAATGGTAATTAAGTATGGTGAAGTACAGCAATGCAGTGCAGAATAGAGAGTTGACAGGTAGGAAGCTGCAGTGGAGGAAAGTCCTCTGCTATTAATCTTTAGGCTTTTTGTAGCAGCCTCTAAATTTAAACAGGGAAAATAACCAATTACAGCACAGCGTTGTTTTGTAAAGAGATGAAGAAAATATTGATTTAGCTTATAACTAATAGGTCTAATTTATTTTGAACACAAACAGAACTGAAATCAGTCATTTAATCTAACTATAATATGGCTGTCACTTTAAATGTAGAGGTAAATTTGGAAGCTGCTGCATATGGGATTGTAGGATTTTCCTTAAAGCAGTCTTGCTTTCAGGGACCCCTGCAGAATACACTCCATTTCATCCTCACCCCTCCCAATACTTTCTCCCACCAACGCCCCCCTCCCCTCTCACATCCACTGCACAGAGTAGATCCAGAGCCTGCAGTGCCTGATCACACTAACCCAAAAGATCCCATAAGAAGCAATAGAAAATTCTCAGCTGACAAAGAGGACCATACTGCAAGGAAGGGAAGGCAACCTGAGCTGGGCAAGTGAGAAAGGGTCAAATTCTATTAGATAATTCAGGCATAGAAAAAAGTTAACCTTCAGCAGAGCAGCAGCTGGTCCTGAGCTTGACAGCAGGAGAGAGTGGACCACAAAAAGGAGCAGAGAAAAGTGACTGGAATGATAAGATGAAAAGGTGAGTTACAAACAAATTTTGAATACTCTTACACACATGTTCTGCCACACCCTGGCTCACTTACTGTATACTGCAGTTTCAGCAATGTAGAGCTCCTAGTTCTGTTTTTGCTTGCCTTTGGACACGCTGATGCATGAGTTCTCTGTGGAGTCATTAAGAAAACCCATCTATTGAGCTGGTTCCCCTCCTCTGAGAGCATGGGTCTGACTGCCCTGACAGCTACTGATGACTGAACACGCAAACTGATGCCAAGGAAAATGACCATAGGGATGTCTCATCCTTTGTGATGAATGATATTCTCAAATAAACTAGAAATATCCTCATACAGATATGATAGGTGAGTGCTACAGCATCCCTGCATAAAATGGGAGTCTGTTTGGCATCTCACATTAATATGTGTACCTGTAAGCAATGCGGTGATGTGGAAAAAACACTGGACAGCTTGTGTGTGCATGCACAGTATAGTGTGAGTGTGCACAAGCGAGAGACATATTTATGCAGAGGGTGGAAGTGTAACAATGAACACAGTTTATTCAGCACATTACTATGCTTCTCTTACATGTACCAAATGTTTCTGTCTACTGTATGTTTGCTATTCAAGCACTTTGCAAGCATCACGTCTATTTTCAGTGCCACTCCTGGAAGAAGAGTATGCTGTGTAAAGAAAACACTAATATTCTTGTCTCCCTGCCTTTCTTTTAGCAGACATGTGCTCTTGAAGATTCCCTTTAATGAAGCCCTGTTGGGACTACTGCTTGTGTTGTTGCTGGCATTGAATGTCCTAGCCGTGTGCCCCTCCATGTGTTCCTGCAGCCGCAGCCACAGGGAGGTAGATTGCTCCTGGAGAGGTTTGAGACAGTTGCCTGAAGGCCTGCAGCATAATATACACTCCCTCAACTTGTCCCACAACCGATTTCACAACCTGGATGGCCAGCTCACTGCATACACCCATCTCCGCATCCTTGATTTGTCTCACAATCGGCTCAGCCACCTGCCCATCGGTTTGCCTCGTTCACTCTGGCAACTCTATGCCTCCTCGAACCGCCTCCAGTTGCTGGACAAGAATGACACAGTCCATCAGTGGAATCTGCGAACGCTTGACCTGTCAAACAACAAGCTGCACAGGGCCATCTTCATCAACAATACACTGATCAATCTGTGCACTCTCAACCTAAGCCACAATAACTTTTGGACTTTGCCCACCAACATGCCTATACACCTAGAAGCTATTGACGTGTCCCACAACTTGCTTGTCAAAGTGCTGCCAGGTTCTCTGGACCGACTTCCAAGACTAACTTACTTCTATCTTCATGCTAACAGCTTTTCCACACTGCCATTTGGAGTGTTGGATAAGATGACATCACTTAGACTCATCACTCTGGGTGACAACCCTTGGGCCTGCCATCTTTATGCTAACATCACCTACTTACTGTCCTGGACTCAGCATACCTCTGCCCGTGTCCTAGGCTGCCCCTGCCACACCCAGCCTGTTTGTGGAGGGGTGCGCCCTGGCAGGACTGGAGGCTGGCACTTTGCCTCCTACAACCTGCCCCCCCTTGCAGCCAGTGCCCAGGACCTGAGCTCCATGCCTCCAGAGAGTGGTGTCACTGGGTGGTGGTACTTGTCTGTTTCTGCTCTGCTAAGCACCCCACACACCCCGAAAGAAACTTTAAGTATACCCAGAACCACAGGTGCACACCTAACTAGTAGTCACCTTTCTGCAACTGCTATCCCAGCTGCTGCCGACCACATGTTCCACACTGACTCCCAACTCTCGTCTAGCTCCTTAACAACTGACTCACCCCACACCACCCACATATCCTCTTTGTATGACACAAGCTTCATTACTGACACTCCCACCAGAGCTGACATGACTCTGGCCACAGAACTATTTTTTACAACAGAGAGCCCCTCTGTACAAACAAAGAAAACAACCACACTTCGCACCAGGAGTGTGAGAAAGAAGAATCAGTCTGGCATCAGCAACAGCTGCCCAGCTGCTGTTATCTGCTCCCAGTTGTGTTTCATAATCAACCTGAGACTTTTGTCTCTCATTCTACAACAAGTCATCTAAAAGGCAAATCTAAAACACTTATTAGATTATTTATCAAGCATATCCATTTACAGCACAAATAAGACTCTTGACTGTTGTGTTTGTAGAATACTAGGATTACCCAGCAAAAAGGACAATTTACAATAGCAATTACAGGCTTTTCATAATTCCTGGTATGTGTACTTGTATAATTATATGTAAAAAAGATATTTTTTAGTTTTTCTTATAACATTTCACAGGCCTCCACTTAAATGTCACCAACTTAAAATACAGCTGTAATAAATAAAGCTAAGCACAAGATGGCACTGTACATTCAGGTAGCAGATCATCATTTAACATGGCCCTCACATGCAACTACAGTCTGTGCAGGTGTTTCATAAAGCCTAAGTATTATTGTATACAGATTTTATCTTTACTGAATGTGTCTTTTTCTTTTTTCTAAAGCTACTGGCCGAACTTGACTTCTTGGTCATGGAAAATATTTTACATTCAGACTTCTAATTTGTGCTTGTAATCTGTTGTGCCTGTTTTGTTTTGTTTTTGTTGTTGTTGTTGTTTGTTTTTTTTAGATGTATGCGTGCTTGTTTGTCAAACTAGATCACTCAGCAGAAAAGCATTCTTTTCTGGAGTCATCATGATGTCAGAAAGTAGTCGTGACATGTTTATAACAGGGAACAACAGAGACTCTGTGGAGCAGAGGGCAAACAAATGGACAATTTCATGTCACTATCTTTAACAAACCTGAGTGCCGAGTACTGCTTCTGTATTTCGATCACATCACACACTTAAGTGTCCTTCATGACTCAGTGGCACTCGTGAAAATGATCTGCATGGTGATTGAACGTCGCAGGAATGCTAACTTACTGGTATATTGCTGCAGAGTATTAAAGCACAGACATTTTCAGCTTATTTATGTGAAATGTTAAGATATTCAAATCTTGTTTGCATTAAGCAGGAATGTACCAGCTTACAGATTTTACATTTCAGTAACACATCCACGTAAGGTGCCAAAATAGTAAGAGATGCATCACAGCAAGCTTTATTTGATAAGCTAAAGAAGATACAGAGTCAGTTTATGTTTGGATACTTCTCCAAGGCAGTTCTGTAAAGTTAAATAAAATGTGTTGAGTTATTTACAGCTTTTGATGATTGTTTGAATTTTGCACACCAGCTTTTTCTTACCCCACATTTTGCTTCACCCTACACTGCTGACTGATGGTTTTAATTTAAAACCTGTTTTCAGTTATTAAGTCTCAAGAGAGAGGCCAGACACACTGCAATTATATTTTTAGTATTCAACAATCTCATGTCCCATGAGCCTTTGACACAGGTGTCAACGCTTGTGGGGGCAGCAGTTGCTCAATAAATAATACAATAAAAGTCAGTGTTCATCAGAATAAAATACCATAAAACAAGATTAGAAAAGTTAAACTGATCATATAATGGTGTATTCAGATGTAATTCAATTTTTAAATGTATTTCTAAACTTACTGAGGAAGATTTTAGTATGAGCACAAAATCATTTAATTTTAGTCAGACCTTGCCTCGCAGTTGATCGACATGAAGCTGAGCAAACACAGTCATATCTATTTGTGAATGCGTAATCACTCTAAAACATCATGTGCAACACTTTTTTAAAAAGAAATATTGGTGACAAAAGAATAATCTGCTCTGTGCAAAAATAATATATACTACACTGTAGTGATTATTTGATGGCCCTTAACGAAAGGTTTTAAAGAGAAGTGAGAACATTTCAGAAACATCTGTGACTTAGAAAACAGGGCTGGGTGGCACAGGAGCTGGAGAGCCTGGTGTATAAGTGACCCTGTGGTTCAGCCAGGTGCAGCCTAGAAGAGCACTGTCGCTACCCACCCACTGAATGATAAACATCAGATGTAATACCAGCTTGGTCATGCATTATACCTGAGTAGCTTAGTCAAATTAATTGGGCAAAACTTCAGTTTCAGTTAATTAGATTAATTGATAGATATAGATATAGATAATTAGATAGAGATTAATTAAAATTCTAAATAATAAAGAGTACATTACATCATTTTTAACATTTGCTGAATACAAGCAATATAATAAATGTCAGAAGACAGCAACAACAACTGATCACTTTATCTGCAAGCCAGTTTTCAATTCGAAAACACCAGGTGGATACATTTTGTGTATTTATAGCTTAGACACAGAAGCCAAAAGTGACAGAAATCTGTGGTTAATGTGCTGTTTATTTATGTGCATGACTCACAGCTCAAAGAAAGGTATCTTTCATTTTCATTTCTTTTGAAATACCACCCCCATTCACAGTTTCTCTTCTAAACTTCCACCACAACTGTTATTTAATCAGCTATGACTTGTTAAACAATTATTGTATTGAACACATTCTCATTCAATACATAATTCTGCAAGCATGCTTTACTTTTCTCCGTAGACATAATTTATGAAACTTGAAAAGACAAAGTGAGGATATGCAACTGAGATCCTGATTCTGAATATTTATTGCATCATTTATATTTTGCTGAGATCTTTTCTTTTTCTTTTCACATCCATTTAGCTGCAGAAGTACTATATGTGCCACTGAAAGGGCCTGCTAGCCAATTATTTTCTCTGTAGACAACACAAAGTAATGTCAGATTTCTCTTCTGGCTTCTTCTAATAACTGACAAGGTGTAGACAGCTAGCATCATTTACTGCTGCCATAACTCCCCTCTTCATCCCTCCACCCGAGCTTGTTTCGAGTGAACTGCCTTCTTTCTTTGAGCCACACTCAGTAAGGCTCACCCTCAGTATATTTCTTTGTAACCAACAACCCCACTGCCCTCTTGTGTTCTTGGGCATCTTAGTCACCATCAGCTTTATATATAACCCTGTTCAGACAAGGGCACCCAGAAAACATATACTGTAATGTGGTATAATCTACAGGCATTCAAGGGGCATGTGCAAAGAGTTTTTTGGCATCACTGTTACTTTAAAAAGTCATTTTCAGTGTGCACCTCTTGTTTGAGCCTTTTTTCTGTGACTGTACATAGAAAAAAAGTGACTCCAAAAAACATTCCAACATTTTAGTTGTTTCCCTTATTCAAGCCTGTAGCAGTCATACAGTCTCCTCTAGGTAAGGCAGGCCCGAAGGCCGCTGTAGGTGGTGACCCTGGGGGTAAGTCACCTGAACATGTGCTCTAAGTGCCCTCTTGTGGTATGGGGACAGAAATGAATGTTTATCCCAAAACATTGCAGCCAGAAGAGACAGCGTTCTTCAGGACACAACACGCCCTTGACAGAGACTTTTCCCAAGGACCCTTTCTTCAAAGGGTCCTTGGGAAGAAGAAGAGTGCTTTTCAGATGCTTATTCTGCCAAACCTTTTTGTGAAGGAGAAACAATATTTGTGTTAACTTCAGTGATACAAAATGATGATACAAAATGCCTAACTTACAGACATTATAACTAATGTCATGATTTTAATTAAATTCATATAATACATGCATTCAGTGAATACATCCAAGCAGTGACCTTTTCAGTG
The DNA here is from genome assembly GCA_900302695.1 of Helostoma temminkii. NCBI lineage: Eukaryota > Metazoa > Chordata > Actinopteri > Anabantiformes > Helostomatidae > Helostoma > Helostoma temminkii. Next base: position 141,000 of record OMLM01007411.1, read on the forward strand.
ACAGTCTTCTCCTGGAATTTCAATCACCAAACACAGAACTAAAAAGATTAAGAACAATAATGTAATAAAAAACAAAGCTTGCTGCACTCAAGGGAAACCTTTTTCAATGCATTACTGTAGTAAACCTGTAAACCTAATGTAATGCCTCCTTTTGTGGACCATTCTGACAAACCAAAGCTGACACACATGGTGGTGTTACACAGAGTGGCATGCCTTGATGTGGCCACTGCAGCCTGCTTATGGCTAAAACCAATGGCTGCCAATTTCACCTCCTCTGAGCCTGCATCACAATATCAATTGTAACCCAGAATTAGGCTGGTACCCAACCAAAGGATCTCAAATGTTGCAGATAACATTTATCTGATAAACCTAATCTGTATTGACAGCTTGGGTCTCTATGCCAAGGCTCGCCATCTCTTTGAGCCAAGAGCAGTGTTTTCCAGCCTGGACACTGATCAGCTGAAAAGAGAAATGTGTAGGAATCTGGAAGAAATAACAAGGCGTGCTCTAGCAGCCAGAAGACTGATGAGACAGGCAGAATTCAACCCTGCAGGATAGTGGGGGGAAGCTGAAGATACGGTATCTCTCGCTCTTGTCTCAATGGCACAGACAAGGCAAGGTCAGTGTTAAGGTCGGTGGCTGCAGAAGAGGAAGTGGTTGGCAACTGAAAGAATATATGCTGGCAACCAGTTATTGCAAACAAGGTAAGTAAGATGAAAAAGAAAAACATCAATGAAATAGAAAACATGGAACGGGCCAGAGGACAGAAAGAAGCAGCTACTATGTTCGTATCTGTGTAGTACATGCATTCATATATGTTGACTTATTTAGTGTCGGCACACATGAGTGTGTCTTCACAGTCTTAGGATGAGGAAATTTGTTAATTTGTACAAAAATTAAATAGTATGATGCACACTTGTCTTTTGACAAAATGTTCTTTGATGTACTTTGACAGAGTGGAAAGAGTTCATGTGTGGATGGCAATCACCAAACCAAGCTCAGATATTGAATTTAAGATGTGGAATTTAAAATGTGGAGTCGATGCTCAACAGCTTACACGACTGTTTTACATGAATTTACAATTTTACATTTGGTTTCTTTAGGTAGGTATCATTCCTTCTATCTTGTTAAAACTCCCCAGAAAGCCACTACACATATCTTGCTCCCCACTGCTGACTGTACAGGTGATAGGATGGCTCGTCTCAGTGCTTTAATACCACTCGTCAGCATCTGTAACACACACAGCTCTCTCTGAGTTGTACAAACAGCAGCCAGGGAGCAGCAGGGGCACGAGCTTCTCTCCCAGCCCAGTGGAGCAGGTAAATGATGTCGTCATCATTCACTTGACTTGAGCCTGATTGGTCTAAAAGAGCCCCACATGCAAATGTTTTTCTAATACGGAGGTTAAAAAGGAGAGAGATACAAAATCAGAACTAGTTAGGATTGCATTATTAAAAAAATATCTGTTCATGGTCACTTTGGGGATTTTTGCTTTGCATAAAGCTTGCATCTACTTTGGCTTTTTATAATACTCTAAGGAATATCTATAATACTCAATCCTTAAGGAGTCTTTGGGAACATGAAAACACTGTGCATAAGGCATCATTTGCAAACGTTGTGGATCCTTATGCCTTTTAGATATTTCAAAAGTCAATATTGCAGTTTGATTTTTAATAATGTGGATGTCTGAATATCACAGTGGCCTATCTACCTGGAATGGTAATGTGAAGCCTCGGGCACAGCTTAATTAACTCATCTGTGTAGTTACAGAAGACATAATGGAATAGAGAGAAATCACTGATCGCCTGAACATCCTTGCTGATCAGGCTTCAAACAGTTTCTCTTTGTGGTTCTGAAGGTACACATTTCCAGTAATCCCCACATATTATTTTTGATCATCAAGTGGAACATAAATCAATTATGGGAAAAGACATTTCTATGTATTTAATTCTTCCATTTACCATTCAATAATCCTATATAGTGGAAACAGACTTTTATAAGATGCTAAGTTATTCCAGACAAGATAAAAGAGAAGGAGCAGGTAGACTGCTGTTCGGTGGGTGGCTAATTCCTGAAATAGGACTGTCAATTATGCATGTTTTGGTCTGGCTCTCTACCAGCAGTCTGGGTGTGCTTTAACTCAGCAAAGAAGAAGCATAAAAGTCAGGACACTAGAGGGAGACAATTTGTACACATCTGCATCTTTCTCCGCAGCTTTCCTCTGAATTCTGAATTTCACTGTAATGGGCCCTCCTGAGGACAGCTGAGATCACTCTATCCCCAGTGATCAATATGAAATCATTCACAAAATCTGGAGGCTAAAATTAACAACATCTCAAGAGTGTTAGAGCATTATCCATAAAAAAACGTACGTAAGTGATAGAAGATATTTACTCTGAGCTCTGTTTAAGGATTAACATGAATTGGATTTTTAGTTTCAAACAGCTGTTGAGCTATGATAAGTATCACGTATGCAAATGTGTAAAAATGTCCCGGTAGATTTCAAGTTTCACTTTAAAGAAAGCATCAGCAGAGTTATTTAGTATGGCATGTATTAACATTACCAACTGGAAAAATAGGTTGGTGTTTCTTGCACAGATTATATGTAGGAATCTGTGCAGAGAAAATGGGTTAGATGTGATCCAAGAACAATTTCTCCAAGGTCATGTGAAGATTCTGAGGGTGTAAAATGATTACTGCAACAGGAAACAGGATGCCTCTTCTCAAAACAGCATCTCATATCACTGCCAGTGAGTCTGTTGCTTCTCTCACTTTCTTTTTCCCCTCAGCTCTTTCACACACTATCAATTTTACTTCTCTCTCAATCCCCAAATCCTCCAGTTTTCATGCAAAGGCTCGATTAGTTACGAGCTTTTTTGCATGCTGAGTTTCCTCTCTATTGAAAAGCAGTTCATCTTTCAGCACTGAATGCAGACTACACTTGCAATGACACAACTACATGATTTAAGAAATCTTTGCATTTTTTCCTTGAATGTAAAGTAAATAGTGAATTATGATTCAATGTGGATGAGTTCAAAGCCCACAGGATACAAAAATGTGTCTACTTCTTGAAATTCTTCATCCTCTATCACATTTATAAATACTAAGTCATGGTGATAGAACTGTGTGAGCAACAAGGAATCTTGTACACACACATTTTGTAGTATAACCCCTGCTTTTTCCTCATCACTCAGTACTAAATGCTCAACTGGTCCAAAAGCAGAGCTGTCACAGTGCCTAAAGTTGCTTAAAGGGGGATAAACATTTTAGGCACTTTCATCAGGCAGTGCTGGCTGCTCAGATTAAAGAAGAATGCTACTCAATTTAAAAATCTATACATGTTTCTACTTCAATCAGTGTAAAAAAGAAACCCAAACCTAGTACTACTCTGATTCCAAAAGATGAGAAAGAGCTACTGATTTGTACAGTTTAAATATAACATGGTGTGTCTGCTTTGGCATCAGGTGGTTCTGGGTCCAAATGTGGTTTATAACCCTTTATCAAATATTGTAAAATGTCACACCTATTGTAGCTTTTCTCTCACATTTGACTTTGCCCCTTCATGGTGTAACAACAGCAAATAGAAGTCCATGATAACAGTGTTTAAAAAACAGAATAATTCACGACCACACTATAAAACTTGGGCGGTGAGTGTTATTTGAGCAAAAAAACATATGTCTTTCTCTTTGTGTGATAAGTCTACTGTGATTTTTGCACATCTTGTGATGAGCTTTAAAGCCTGTTGTTCCTCAGGCCTCATATTGCATGTCAATTTATAACCTTCCTCACTTCCCTCTGCAGGAGGATGTGAATTTCCTATATTCATATTTTTAGGCACATACTGTACGATGCTGCCTCATATTTGACAGTTTACCAAACATACAACAGTAATAAAATCTTAAACGTATCACCCAGTGGCATGAGATAGAACAATAGTGCAAAGAATAAGTAATAGTCTTTCACACAAGGTGTCATATTTCCATTTTCTCTGACACTCCTGTGCTATAAGGACTTGCCACCAATTGCTTCTATACCTTTGTTTGAGGGATACAGACAGGTGAAATGTGGAGTATCTCCTGCGTAATGACAGAAACTTAGCTGTTAAACTGTCAAAAGGGCTGTTATTTGGTTTTCATCTAAGTCATTGTTTCAGAAACATGCTGTCTGGCCAGATAAAAAATTCCCTGTGGTACAGCACTGTACAGTCGGCAATGACAGCCCCATTCAAAAAAACTTCTGAATGTTAATAATGAAATATGATCACCAGTCACATTTCATATAGTTCTGGGGGTCTTATTTTC
>OMLM01007413.1:0-40469 GCA_900302695.1 Helostoma temminkii
GAACTTTAATACTTAAGTTGTACTGTTGGCCAGTAGCCAAAAGCCAAAGAACCAGCTGTTGACCTCACATTGCCTCACTGCAATGTGAGCAATGCAAGTAATTAATGCTAGGTAGCAAGCTAAAGGCTAAGGCTAACAAAGGCCGACTAAAACTGATCATTCAGTGTCGATAAGAATCAAATTGTTAGGTAATTACACTTCTTACCAAAATAATCCTAGTTTAAAACAGTCACTGTGAGCAGCGCACATGAATCAGACCAGTCACTGGATGCCAGTGTGTATACAGATGTGCATATACAGGGGTGTAGCAACATGCTTTGTAATAATCTCTGTAATAAAATTATTTATAAACTGCACCATACCAGAGGCATAGTTTATGGACAGCTGTGAGACAGGAGACGATGCTGCAAATATTGTATGTTTGGTGACTAAACTATAGTATGTGAGCTTAATGTCTTCTTGTTTAGTGTGTCACCTGCTGTACTGTAGGCTTTTAACACTGCCTTTTCTGATGTCCTTCTGATGTGACCAGTAAGATAAATAATTGAACTTACTGATTCAACAATATATATTTTATTTATATATCTTTCATTAATAGGGACATTGGAAAATCTGTTGTTATTGTCTTTTCACAGATTTGTTGACACTAAGAATATAGAATATTTCCAACCTTCACTTGCGGGTGGCTACACCAAAATGTGATATCCACTGTTTACACAAGGCAGAGCTGTATCAGACAATTAACTATCACACTTAAAAAATAATAAAATATAGCTGACATAGAGTATATACATATATATATATTATCGACTTATAATAATTCTTACTATTTCCTGTGGCAGTGAATAACTTTTTAGCAGTAGCGCTGGTCCAGTATCATCCATTCCTGCTCACAGGCATGTTTCAGGACTGATGGCCATTTCACCGTTTGGTTGTGGCTGTTTCGAGAACTTTTCATTTTCCTGTGAATCTACTGTTATACTCCCTGGCCTGACCTCCTCTACTTTATCTACGTCTCTCTGCTCCTCCTTTGACACTTCCTTCTTTGCCTCCTTCTCTTGCTCCTCTCTTTCTCCTTTCTCCTCTTCATCGTTATTCTCTGTGAGTTTGATGCACACTTGTGTTCTGGAGTCGTCCGTCACAGTGATGTTCTCGAGTTTGTCTGCAGTTGAGGACTTCTTTCGGATAAACAAGAGGTTGCAAGTAGCCAGGACCAAAGCTGAGAGGACCACCTCGCATCCTGCCAGCAGGAAGACATACATGTAGTTCTTGGTGGCATCAAGAAGTCGGCCTGAAACAGGAAAGAAACACAAGGAAACATTCAAGATTGTTTCTGAGATACCGTAAATCCTCAATACCAGTACAGGTATATAACAGGTTCCAACTCTCATGTGTGTGGATGCTGTAATTTTTGTCTTTACTGACCTGCGCCAGGTGGCCCGACCAGCACAGCTATGGCCTCCATGAGCAGGACCAGTCCAATAGCACTGGAGAATTTCTGAGTTCCAACTATTGCCATGAGGACCTCAAACTGAAGTGCTCCCACCATGCCATAGGAGATGCCAAAGAAGATGCAGAAAACCACCAGAGATGCATAGTCTCTGGCCTGTGAACAAATGTGAAATTGCGAAGAAAGAAAGTTTTATATCAGAAGGCTAAACACTTTTTTTCTAGTTTCTAATGAGCATGTATTCACTTACCTGTGACCCCACCAGGTCTGTGATTCCATTGAAGATCATAGCAAAGCTGAAGAGGTAGACACATCGAGGCCGCACCCATTTCAGTCCTGCAACCACACCGCATATGGGCCGGGCAAAAATGTCAATGAAGCCCAGGGTAGTGAGCAGCAGAGCTGATTTGGTATCTTCATTCCCCAGCTCTTTAGCATAGCTCACAACAAAGACTGGAGGCACAAACAGCCCCAACACCATGATGGAGGCTGCTACTGTGTAGATGACAAAACCACCATCTTTAAAGACAGAGAAGTCCAGCAGTTTAGATTTGGGCTTCTTCTTCTTCAGTTCCTCTGTTCTCTCTTCATTGTCCTGCTCCAGGTCCTTGGCCTTGTCAATCTTGGGGGCAACCAGAGGCTTCATCAGGGCCCCACACACACAGCAGTTAAGCAGAATGCCACCCAAGATAAGGAAGCCCCCCCTCCATCCATACTGGTACTGGAGGACCTGGCCAAGTGGTGAAAGGCAGCACAGTGCTACAGGGCTTCCTGCAGCTGCCAGCCCGTTGGCCAAAGGACGCTTCTCACTGAAGTAGCTGCTAAGCATAATCAGGGATGGTTGGAAGTTTAGCGCTAACCCCAGACCTGCAGAAAAGACAAGTATTATACTGTCTGTCTGGAATTTATGCAACTTACATTTAACCTCTAAAACCACTAGTTCCATTGTTTTGTACAAACAGAGACTACACTAAGTAGTCAACCCATGCACACTACTTTTAGTGTTGCATTGTGGATACTTTTAGTGCACTATATAGGGTAGGAGAATGCTCACTAAACATTTTACAAACTGGCAAACACCCTATAAGTGCACTATATAGTGAGTAGGGAGTGATTTCAGACCAAGCCAGAGAATTGTCCATTCCCCTGAAGAAGTTCATATACATCAGTGTATGGCTTTGATTGCTATGTTTTGCTTACTAGTAAATACAGACTGAAGAGGATGTTTTGTTCCTAAACAAGGAAGTTAGGAAGTCATCAAGGGGGAAAAATGATAACAGCTTCAGTCAGTCTGTCTTAGGAGACATTCATGGTGTTATTTTCTCTTCTCCACATCACAGGCCAAGTAATGCTAAATACTACATAGTAATGTGAAACAATAATTTCTGTTTTGAAGTAGTTTCAAGTCCCAACACAAATAATTTTATCTCTCAGAAAGTGAAGAAATAAATAAGTCAGTATCTATCATGAAATATTAATGGTTTGCATTATGGTTTACACATAGAATTATTAGACTGTGGATTATCATTGGATGATTTTCCCTTAAGCCTTTAATTTTAAACAGGTAGAAACAGATTTTTAAACAAAAGTTAATGGGTTAAGCATATGGGGTGTGATGGGGTAAGACAGGGCGCCCTCTTTCCTCCTTCTGTTTGCCCCTTCTATTGCACCACTGACAGAGAATATTCACAAAGTTACTGTTAGAAAGTCAGAGTTAGTGTGAAGGTTAGAGGAATATGAATTACATTAAATTTGTTTGCATATGATCTTTTGTGGGTCATAGGTTACCCAGTCTCAATCAATTATTTCAGTTGTATAAATCTTTAAATATTAAAATTGTGTGGTTGTTAATTTTTTCAATAGTATCCATTATTCCTCCCCAAAATATTTGAAAATGTTATATTCTATCTAAAAAAAATGTTGATATGGAATAGTGAAACCTCCAGAGTGAAGAAGCAAGTGACACCTTCAAGGAGGAGGAGGAGCTCAAAGCTTTATCATATGTTCAAAGGTTCTGAAATAAATATAAAGAACCGTCAGTTCGGGAACTTATTTTGGAGTATGTTTGTCTGAAAGAGAGAGAAACAATAAAAATTATACAGATCCCTCCAAATTAAATTCATCTGAACGAATAAATATGTACTTACTTGAAAAAATGTACTTACTTAAATATGCTTGAATGTATCTTACACTGTTAACATTATACAACTTATTACCATAATTTCCTATGCCATCTAAAAGATTTACAAATTTGATAGCAAGGCTACAAATGTGTGGATTGAGTGTAAAATGACCTCTAACACTGCTCCATGCTTGCTGGGTATAATGGAAGGTTTGAAAGCTGTAGCCTCATTTGGAGCAATAGTTAACTACAGTGCTTAAGTGTCATATTTTTTTACGCCCTTCACAATGTATTCAGATAACATTACTCAGTGTGGTCACATCAGAACAAAGCTGGATCAGCAACACTGAGTAAAGTTATCAGACGTCGCTACACCTTGCTGGAAGGTGACAAGCTTTCAGCAGAGAGTCTGACCTGTAATGACACCGGCAGAGAGGTAGATGTGGATGATGCTGGTGGAGAAAGAGGCCACGATCATTCCCAGAGAGGCGAAGAGGCCGCCCACCATCATCACCGGACGACAGCCGAAGCGGTTCACCAGCACACTGCACAGGGGACCTGGACAAAGTGTAATGACTTCAGTCAGCTGTATCTCTATAGGTGTTCTGGTGCCTGTATTGGTGTAATCTCAACAAAAAGTGAGATTAACAAGGATTAACAAGTTAACTCCACCTGTTCTGTGTGAATAGTGTTTAGTACAAGCAGAAGCCTACCTGTGCCATAAAGCATGGCCAGCAGTATGGAGGAGATCCAGGCTGTGTCACTGTATCCCACCCCAAACTCCCTGATCAGCTCTTTGAAAAAGACACTGACCGCTTTTGGGAAAGCATAAGAGAAGCCTGTGATGACAAAACAGCCGGCCAGCACCATCCAGCCCCAGCCCCCATCTGGAGCCTTCACTCCCCCTGTATCCACGTCCACCGCCACACCTCCCATGATGTTTTATTGCTGTGTCTTAGTAGAGGCGACAGAGAAGCTAGAAAAAGCAGAAAATAACAATAAGAAGTTAGAGTTTTCATTTGATCTATTATTCTATTTTACACCTCCGCATCAGGAAGCTGGAATAAGACTGCACCAAGACTGGACATGTTTTCCTCAGGTGGATATGTGCAGCATTTAAAGTTACAATATGCAGGTTTAAGGAATGATGCTAGTGTAAGCATGAGAGCCTCACTCCACAAGTGAGTGGCTTCAGTGACGTCATTGTGGACTGAACAATAATGTCAGTGATGCCACTCACTGTGGATGTGGCTGCTGTCTATGCGTTGGTAAAAAGATTTATAGCAAGACCTTACTCCCTGCTCAAGCAGACTGGTGGACAGCTAAGTGGACAGTTAGGACCATAGCCCAGGGCTTAGAGCACTGGTCTTGTAAACCAGAGGTTGCAAGTTCAAATCTCTGGACCTAGCCATTTGTGCACAGCTGTCAGGACAGTTGTTGTGGATTTGTACATCCAATTACTTGCCACATGTTGAAAAGTCCCTGGACAAGACCCTGTATTCTGAATCCTTGATGCCTCATAAAGTATCCATTAGTATCAGAATGGTTTACCAGCTGTGGAGTCCTGATCTACTCTTTAGCTGTTGTCATGGTGATGGGTCTGTACTGCAGCACATATACTTTTAAATGAAATGACTAACTTTCTGCTTTAACGGTGTTTACATGTTTACTTGCTGTGGATACAGTAGCCATTCGGTGTTAGGAAAATGCAGCACAAACATACAAAGCAACCAATCGATTTTTATGACCACACAGTGAAATGTTCTTGAGTGACTGTGTCTGACACCTCACAGCAACAGATTATGACCTGCTACTCTGGGTTGGATATTTCAGACAGCCATTGACTGCAAGCACTATTAAATATTAATTACAACTTCATTAGCTTTGAGAGGCTTTGGTTTGAGAGCATTTGAGAGGTTCTCATTCTCAAAATCCTTTCAAGCTGTATCATTTGGAAAAATGTATTTTTAGTTGCTAAATAAGATTTCTATCAACTTAATTTTGACCATCTGGCGAGGTAGGGATACAAGGCAACATGGAAGAAGCAGTGTATGGAAGAAACATTGGAATATGAAGATTTGGCAAATGGTTAAGGAAATGTGGTGTGGTATATATGCAGTATATAAAATAATTAGGTGGGTGTTAGAATGATGGTGCAGTCACCACAGACTTTACTTCCCATTCAAATTTATGTGAAACATAGTAAAACACATTTGCTTCCAGTTATAAATTGTTATGATTTCACGGGTTTGCTTCAGAGTTTAATCTGTGACCCATGAAATCTCTGACCCATGAAATTGCAAGGTTCTCCGATGTCCAGCCTGGTTTAGATAGAAGGTGGGAGTGACCGCTCATTGATGAAATGCAACTGTTGTTGTAAGGCCACTAGCCTTACTAGCTCATTCATACTATTTTCTGTCCTCTCCTGCTTTTGACCACATAAAGTGAGTATATTTCACAATACAATTTTTGACCTGACTGTATCCTCAGGAGATTGGAGTCATGTGACTGAGTCAGGGAGGAAAATCATAGACATCAGTGAGTGGATGGAGAGTGACAGAGGACAGAGTGATGTGAGTGAGAAAATAACAAATCAGGAATCATGACGAATTATCACAGATCAAGTCTGAATTTTCAACCAGTTCTCATTAAACACTGAGATTTGAAAAGTAAGCTTACGATTTAAAACACCTGGTCAGTTAAAGCTGAGGTCGTATATTGATTTTTTTTTTTCATCACCTCCACTCGGTCCAATAGTAATGAGAACAACAAGTCTGATTTACTGATGTGCTCCATCCAATCCGGTCTATGCTTTCTAATGGCCTGACACAGCTGCTGGTCCCAATGATTTATAGCTCCACTGGAGTAAGACATGGCTTAATCACCACTACATACAGTGCTGTGAAAAAGTATTTGCCACCTTCCTGATTTTTTTGTTTTTTGCATATTAAATGATTCAGATCAATAAACAAATTTTAATATTACATGTTGCTAACCTGATGATGACATGATGATAAAAAACTATCCAAACCTGCCTGGCCCTGTGTGAAAAATTACTTTCCACATAAACCTAATAACTGGTTGTGCCACTCTTGGTGTGAACAACTGCAATCAAGCGTTAGGAATAACTGGAATCTTGGCTCACTCTTCGTTGCAGAATTGTTTAAATTCAGCCACATTGTAGGGTTTTCTAGCATGAACGGTGTATTTAAGGTGGACTTTGACTAGGCCACTCCAAAACCTTAATTTTGTTTGTTTGTTTGTTTGTTTTTAGAGCCATTCAGAGGTGAACTTGCTGATGAGTTTCAGATTATTGTCCTGCTGTATAACACTAGTGCCCTTGAGCTTGAAGTCACAAACTGATGGCCGGAGAGCACCATGGAACTCCCCCTATTGATGCCATTTTGCCCAGTCTCTTTCTCATTGTTGAGTCATAAACACTGACCTAACTAGATGTTCTGGGTTCTTTAATGACCTCCTGGATGAGTCGCTGTTGTGCTCTCGGAGTAAATTTGGTAGGCTGGCCACTCCCGGGAAGGTTCACTACTGTTCCAAGTGTAGAAGTCTTGAATTCATTTAGATTACTGCATAACGTGTTGCTTTATGAGATATTTTACCATGCTTGATGTTGGTAAACAGCTTCTATTTAGAGGGGGGCAATTACTTTTTCACATAGGGTGAGGCAGGTTGGACGGCTGTGTAAGCGTGGTCCATCAGCCAATTCACAGTGTGAAGGTGATGAAGGAGCAAGTTGTGCAGCAGAAATGCAGATCAAAACAGTTCAGTGTCTCTGGGTAACATGATAATTGCAAGCATCACATTAACAGGAATGTGACATGACCAGACTAAAAAAAACCATGGGCCACCTGAGCCTGAGTGGTTCAGTCAGTCCCTGGGGCAATGTGTTGCATTTTTAATCAATCATGAGCAGCTCTGAAGATAGTTCGGTTATAAACATTGTTTGATCTGCAATATATTTTTATTCACTACAAAACCCTCTTCTGAGTCTCATTGGATGACACATAAAGTATTCAAGTTGCATCTGACCCTGAATCAGTTCCTTACTACACACTGAGGTCAATATATACTTTAGATCTAATTTTAGGAAAACTGTAACAGTATAATGAATGCATCAACATATGCAGTAAGAGTTTTTAAAAAGTAGTCTGTACTATGCAATCAGAGCATCTATTTAGATTACACACAAAGCAGGTCTCTACATTTAAGCCTATTGTTTTGGTGTTGCTACATGCAAACTGAATGTCTTTGAGTGTTTGATTTAAGATAATGTCATCTGGAAGGATTCTGGAGCAGAAAGGCAATGACCCAAATGACTCTATTTTCACTATATTACAGTGGCCAATAGGTACAACCCTTATGTATTTATTAGAGGTAAACTAAAAAGTAGCCAATTTAGTCCCAAGATGTATTAAAATAGTATATTAACAAGTATACTAGAAGTACATAGAAGTTTACTTAGTATACCTGAAGTATACCTGAAGTATACTTAAGAATATTTAATTAAAAAAAACTTTAAGAATGCTACTTTTTTGTAAGAGAAGACATGTTCAGCATTTTGCAGTTGTGTCCCTGGTATAGTAACTTTCTAACAATCCCACAATGCACTGCTCTCCACTTTAGTGATAAGAATATAGGTAAATAGCCTTATCTTCAATCTGACATTTTACAGAAATGCATAGAGCATTGTGACCTTATGGACTAGAAGCCTGGACATGTATTTAAAAAAGTAGCAATAATGGTTAATTTAAAAAAGTATGTTGTTATTATTATTATTAGTAGTAGTAGTAGTAGTAGTAGTGGTAGTAGTAGTAGTATTAGGGCTAATGTCAAGTATGGCTTGCTTAGCATAAGATAAAAATAATTTTCCTAATTTTTTTTTTCGTTTTTATCAACTTAAAGAACACTGAACCGTATTTAATTCAGTTTAATTCCAAATGAAGGATTATGGGTGTAAAGACTGAAACAGCTGTAGTTTGCTGTAGATGGACTAAGGTCAGTCACATCCCACCCCTGCTCGGTGTTTACATCATGAAGCTGTGTGTGGATGCCGCTGCACGTCACACCTCTGTCACGACATGGAGGACGGCCCGGTGGGAACGTGCAAAACATCTACATCACAAATCCCGCGATATAACAGCTATCACCGGTCCCGGTATAAAAATGTTTCAATTATTGTTGTGTCACTTTAAACGTGACAAAGCTCTTCTTTCACATGAATCCCACGCCACAGATTAGCATGTGTATACAAAAGGAGTGATTTAAGGCCCATAATGCGACAAACTGTTGATTCTTACCGGATGATGCTGCTGGGAACCGTCCTTCTCTTCCAGCCTCCTGCCTCAGCACCAGCCGCGTTTCTCCCCGCACGTCTGCCTGCAGACCATCAGCAGGACACAGAGGGGGCATGGCTTCTGCATCTGGGTCCTAATGCCTCAGGTTCACTGTCCTCACTCAGCACTGACTCATGGGGATTCATTTTGCCTTTTAGTGTAATGACAGTGTAGTGGAGACAGGGGCTGGTTATGATCCCTCCACAGAAACGCTTCTGAGAAAACTGACATTATATTCACTAAGGTAGTGGATCCTACTTCTAAAAGGTTTGGCCCTTTTCAATACACAGTCACATGAGGACATTAATGTAAAATGTTGACAGCTTGTTCAGTTAAGCCATAATACTGTAACTCTGTTCAGTACTACAATTAGTTTGAGGAAATGTGAGAAACTGATTCAAAGTTACAAAGCTAAGATTTCTTGACTCTCATACTAGGCCACCTAATATGTGTTAAGCTCCTATCTCCTACATTTCCCACAATGCAGTGTGATGTTAATAAACCCCCTGTGCAGTGTAAACACTCATATCTTTCAGTTTACATGCATGAAGTTCATAAAGCAGGCTTTTAATTCCCCGTGGTGACTCGCAGCTATCAGTAATAAAAGGTGATTGCAACCTTGTAATGTGGTGTAGAATGTAAATACAAACAGGAAGCAATGATTTAAAAATGATTTGAAAATGGTACAAGTAGTATTTTGAATTTGATGCCAGGAACATGTTTGAAAAACACTGGGGCAGGAGTTGTTACTGGCACTAAATTATTTGTTTTAAATAAGTAGCTATAGTATGCTTACATTAAAGTTTATATTTTATATTGGAACTTCACTAATACATGATTAAAATACATGTTACTTATGTAACAGCTCCTCTGGCCCACTCTTTTCTGATTGGCCTCCTGTGGGCTAAACTATGCCCCAAACAGTTACGTCATCATCACTCCATCTTTCACCAGCTCCACATACTGTCTCAGTAACCTGTTGAGAAAACATGAAAACAGTCATTTAACATTATTATTGTCGCTGTGTGACTTGGAACAAACACAACTGTTTAGTTGGACAGTTGTGCAACTAATTTATTATTTGTGTTATATCTTACACACACAAAGCTCTCCTTCACAAAAACATTACATATAGGGATGTGTATTATTCTCTGATTGGCTGTAGCATGGCTGTAGGTCTAATGTATCACTTTTGTAGCTTTAGCTTTATAAATTATATAATCCGTCATCTTATAACATAATTCATAAGGCATGTAGTGAAAAAACATATACATGTAATGTACATGTAATAACATGTCCCAGGAACATACTTTAACTTCCCAACCCACTCAGAATTCCTCCACCCACTTCCAAAGTATAATATCAGATCAGACTACAAATAGCATAATATGATGTCTTTAAACAATTATTTCTCAGTTCCATATTGATATGTCAGTTTTGTACTTAAAAAATTCCCTTTAATGGTTTTAATTGGTCTCTATATATACACTGTAGAGCTCAAAGTCTGGGCTGATCTGTCTGTGAAGATTCTCAGTCATCCAGGTGATGTTATCTGGAAGCTGAGTCATGGAAACTGGACTTCCTTCTGTTAGGGCTTGGCTGCTTCTCCTCAGCTCATCCCAGTGACATCATGTGAACTAAAATAACATATGACATATGGAGGGGTTTGCACCAAGCAGTGCTCCAGCACAATGATTATATATATTGTGCACATAATTTTGACTTACCACTGTTTGTTTTGTTTTTTGTTTTTTATCGTGACAAACTGTATTATGTTCTTCTAGGTGTAAAAGGATATTATATATATTATATATAAGGTAAGATATTATATATAAGGATAATATGTCCATATTTATGTGTGCAGATACAGAAAACTTGATGATCAAGCACCACTCAAATTTCCCACAGTGTGTGTGTCTCTGACCTTAAACATGAAATTCTGGCTGTGTCTCCATACCTGAATCTGATTGGCTAATGATACCCAGTCACGGTGCAGACTGTCCCCATGTGGCTCTCTGTGGTAGAAGTTGTAGTAAATATTCAAGATGGCGGACAGCGTGGGCTCCTCAGCGATGCTGGTGGGTTTAAACCACCACTGCAACTATTATGTGCAGCCAAAGAAAGTAACAGCTTTTTGGGTAACACATATCTTTGGCATTAAATAACTTTTCTACAGTAGGGAAAACTGGTAGCTTAGTAATATTAACTTATATCCAACGCTATGTTTTATTATTTAAAATGTTATAACATTGCAAATTTTGTTGAATTTTACTGAAAAAGTTGTTATCATCAGTGTTAAGGTTGTTTTCTGTCACGCTAGCTGAGTGTTAAGTTGTTTTTAGGCTAACGTTACCTTCGGCATCTTATTACCGTTAGCATCCCAGAGGAGACAAACAGCAACCAACATGACGCCACAGATGGATGATAACCGATTTTTATTGTTGCAGGTCTGTTTATGTTTCACATGCAGGTAAGCTGTACATCAGTAAACCTGTGAAATACTAAAATGTTAACATGAATGCTGTGTGTCCCTCCTACATGGCTGAGCTGCTGAATCCAAGGTGACTTTTAAGAATTCACTTTACACATGCCAGTAAAAAGATGATATCAGTAAACGTGTGCATATATTTTTACTATTTAAGATTTAATGCAGGTTTGTGAACAAGCAGGTTTTGTGTGAATCAGTTACTGTATTCCTAAAACATTATGACTCATCTCTCCGGTGAGGTCAGGAAGAGAGGTTCTGCACAGACTGCAGACTAGGTGGGAGCAGGCCTGTCAACAGCAGCCTTTGGACCTTCGAATGTGTTGGTCTCATCTGTACGAGTTCGATGACATTGATCTCCTCCGCCTTCCCACAGTAGGTAGGTGAAATCGTCACTTTTGTTTTTCAGCTCTTTCTGCTCTATTACCAAAACCTAATGTAGGACTAAGGCAGGTGGGACATGTATAGAGCATCCAGCTGACACAAATCAATGTTTAGATGACAAGCAGCACAGATACATTAAACATCCTAACAGGACCACATTATGCTGAACATGAGGGGAAAACCAGAAGGGCAGATCTTATTAGCTAGGTTGCTATCATATATGTAATGGACTCCCCATTGAATATACTGTAGTTATTATAAAATAAGCAAATTCTATAGAGTGACTGCAGTTGTACACAAATGTGGTATAAAGACTTTCTCTTAGGTACTTAAAGGTCTACACCAGCTTATCACTATCATCAACTAAAACGGATAGGAGGAGGGCAAAGCAGTAAGAACCAACAAGACAGCTGGCAGGCAGGGAAGCCTCCTCAGTAACTACTGAAACTATTGCTAGTGTTCAAACTTATTTCTGCTTCAAGAGTTTAATTTTTTTTATCTTCTAACAGGCCACAGAAAGAGGAAAAGCCATCTGCGAGAGTGCAGTGGAGCAGGGTGCGAGATTCCCAGCATCACATAGATAGTGATGGAATAATTCTGGGAGTGTTGAGAGAAGGACTTTAGTGCTGCAGGCCCTCTGTCAATCCTACACGTCAACACCAACCGCAAGCTGATCAGGTGAGCAAACATTTTGTAGTCAGAGAGAGTAATATAACTGTTATTCTCGCTCAAAGTACTTTCATAAGTCCAGATACAACTGCTGAAGTGTTTCCTGACAGACTCATTTCAGAACGACATTTTACAAGAGCGACGACACCGAGGTTTTAAAATGTCATAAATTCTATGAACTTTATATGATTAGAGTAACACCAAACATATAAATACACTGAGCGGTTCAGCCCTTGCTCCATTCAGACTCATCTTGTCACTGACAGCTCTACTACTTTACCACAGTCACTCCAAGGCCTCCAAGTGGCATAGTCAACTGCTTTTATGGCCACCAAATTATACACAGGATCACAGTCAGTTCATAAATACTATGTTAATTTACATATACAACTGAACATTTTAGGCAGTTTCAGTTCTGATTAGTTGATAAACAGAGGTCAAACTAAAAACTTAATAAAATTTAGAAACTAATTCATTCCATTACCTATTTATTTTTAAAGAAACTATCTGGGCAGGAAAACTGAGACATTTAAATAGAAGGTTCACCATAGCTATTGATTCCAGATTATTACTGCTTTTTAACTCAAAATGTGTCGTTATAGATTGTGTATGTCAGCGCAGAAGATAACATCAAGGTGTCCATGTCTCTGGAATTCTTCCTTGAGGCTTCAGGGAAACATGGTAGGTACCGCATCCAGTCTCATTTTCCTTCTGCTGTTAACGTTTTGATCAGTGAAACTCTGAATTAGAAGAATTAGTTTTGGTCAGATAAACATTGATAGCAATGTTACTGCATCATATTCCCTATAGACTGTACTGTTTTCTTGGGGTGGTATCCCTGTTTGTAATATAATTATTGCCTGAAAAAGTGAAAGGAGTCTTTGTAATTAGTCTTTGTTGATTAGGCTCCATCAAGAGGAAGGTGGTGAAGGATGTCAGGGACACCGGTCAGATGGAAAATGACAGTGAATAGGGTGGAGGATGGGTATTATTGATCCAGCACTTAATCGACTGGCTTAGGGTGTTTTAAAGTCTTAGCTCCTTTTTACATGGCACAGAAACATGTGCAATAAAACCTGTGTTCATATGTATGTTTGTATGCACATTTCGAGAGTTAGGGGTGAACGAGGAGCTGAGAATGTGGAGATCGCTCGCTGCATGTTTGGAGTTCAAGGCTGCGGCAGAGGAAGCTTCATCTCCGATAAAAGTGTCCACAGCCAAAGGTAATGTCAGTGTTTAAGTAAAGTCACCTGCTGTCACTGTTCTGTGACTGTTCGTATCAAACTACAACTTCTGGTTTCCTCTATAGTAGAAGTTCCAACATGGAAAAATGAAGTACAAGAGTCCTCTGTTGTCTTCTCTGTCAATTCTCCATCTGCCTTACTAGTCTTCATTCCTTCTCTGTTGTCCCCAGTCTTCCCACTTCCTTCTCAGCTTTGCAGAATCTTCATTGTCAGTTGTTTAGATTTCCATGGTTGTAAAGGTAAAATATTAAATTTGAGCTTTTTTCTGTGTGTATCATATTGTACATATCAAACTGCAACTCCTCAAACTTTATAGTAGACGTTTTAATCGCAAAGAAATTTTACATTTGTCGTCCTTGAGATGCTGAAATTCTGTAGCTAGCTCTACATTTTGTGTAGCTCATAAGCATATTCAGGTTTATATTTTTTGTTGTGGTTTATATTAATTACTAAAATACTGAACAAACGTCAACACAGCGAAATGGTATCTATCTTTTCAGGATAGAGCAGCTGTGGTGTGATGTTTGGAATCTAGGAGGACAGACTGCTGGATCCAACCAGCTGCTCTCAACTTTGTGGTGCACAGTATCCTGAATCCAAGCAGATGTGGACACATTCACTGAAGTGTGGAACAACCATTCGATCCAAACAGAATGGAAGACTCAGAGTCCTGTCACCCCGTGTGAGAAAACATAGGTAAGATTGCTTTAATTTCACCATTGTTGTGGAAACACATGCTTGTATGTGTGGCTTGAAGAGTTGATTACTGAAATTTCTTTTGTTTTATGTCAGGGACACCATCTTCCACATGTTGGAACTATGGACTTAGACCACAGTGGAATAGAGATTCCAGAACTGGACACTGAGCAACTGGAAACAATGACTCAGCTTTTTAATCCCATTGCTCCTTCTTCATGTTGTGGTGCAGACATTTACTGTGCGGTTGTAAAGTATGATGAGGGTGTTGAGTCAAGAATTCTAAATAACACATATAAAAAAAAAGGTTTCTTGTAGATGACTTCACTTACAGTTTTAACATCTCAATGTAAATGACATAATTTACTGTAATCTAGTTCCACACACACAAAAACTCACATCAACATCTTATGTAAAATTCTGATAGCGTGTTGCAGTAAACACACACACACACACACACGACACAGTCGCCACCACCACAGCTAGTAAAAGCAAATTCTGTGGGAAAGGCTGAAATGCAAATTTGTGTAATGCTCTGCAGGTTCTAGTAAAATGACTGTAATACAACATACAGTACAATGTATAGTGCCAGATACATGAGTACTGTATATTCTGAACATTTACAAGCGTTAAGAGAAAAAA
The DNA here is from genome assembly GCA_900302695.1 of Helostoma temminkii. Lineage (NCBI taxonomy): Eukaryota > Metazoa > Chordata > Actinopteri > Anabantiformes > Helostomatidae > Helostoma > Helostoma temminkii. Next base: position 15,044 of record OMLM01007413.1, read on the forward strand.
GGCTCAATGCTGCTAAATTACAACTGGATTAATTGCAGGAAAAAACAACATAGACTTCATTACTTATCTGGTGAACAGTTCTCCTGTCCGCAGTTATCAATATGGATAAAAAGGAAGTGAGAGGCAGAGTTAATCCACAATTCCTGCAGTCAGGAACTCAGCTTTTTGAGCAAGAGGAGCAGTGTCGGTCTGTTTTTCCTGTTGTTGCTGGCCAGCCTCTGCATCTTGGCTGTGTATCCCTGTGCTTCCTGGACCGCCATACTCCGTTTCCTCTGTCTACCACCACCTTGAATGTAGACAGGAAAGCTGTATGTGTACATCATTAATGAAAACTTCACAGCTGTCTGAAGACTCTGGCCTCTGTCGACAAATTTGATGGAAGTGACCACCACCCTGTGACCCAATCTCCATGAGTGTATGTGACGTAATATGGGTGCATTAGTGAGTTCTGACAGTGTTGCCAGAACTCAGGTCTGATGTGCAAACGTTTTTATTATGGTTGCAGATCCTCTGTGCAAAAAACAACCTGTATGAAATATATGTGACCTTTCCTTGACCCCATAAACCAGCAGCTGAGCTGATGTTGCCAGTTAATCACTGGCACAGTAAACATGGTCTTAATCTGATCACTGACACAAATAAAAACCAGTAGGATGCTGCTGCTGTTATTACATCTGGACTGGTGTTTGTCAGGAGAAGAAAACGCTTCATTTGTTTATTATAGTACACGATCCAATATTAAATATCAGATTGTGGCAGATGTATAGGAACCCATGCCTTCAGTAACTGGTGACCTTTGGCAGTAATAAATTCAACTTAAATGTTTACGGCACTTGTTTATCTGTCTACACATGCACATGGAGGGATTTTAGAACAGTGCAAGTAACAGCATCTTTGCACAAACTGCCTGGTTCAGATCCTTCCTCTGAAGGATTAAGGTCGAGATTTAGGACTCAGCCATTCCAAAACATTACTTCTCTTTGGTAGAAGAACGTGAGTTTAGGGTTGTTGTCTTGCTGCATGACCCACTTCCTGTCGAGCTACCTTAACATTTACCTAAATTGTAAATTCATAGCTTCACAATGGGTCCAGCAGGAGCATAGCAGGCCCGAATCATGATACTATGTTTCACAGGTGGGATGAGGTGCTGCAGTGCAGAGTAAAGAGTAATACTGTCTCTCTTTTGGTTAGTTGGGTTACATTTATGTAGTTTTGGGACTTGTGTGAAAGTCTGATCACGTTTCAGGTCATACCTATGCAGACATTTGTAGGGTGTGCAATCTTTTAAGCACCACTATACACTACTGGCTATGCCAGGGCCCTGCATACAAGCATCCATAAATGAACAATAAATTAGCATTAAATATATTTTCAGCTGAGACTGATGGGAATATCATTTGTTTTGCAGAGATGTTCATAAAGACTAGAGGAATTTTAATTGAATCCCCAGCGGGCATGAATGTGTGGAGCAAATGTGACAATCTGTCCAGTAGTTGGAGACATTTCACTGTAAATCACATTTGTGGTAACAGTCAGGGTTCACTAAGGTCACTGGGATTCATCCTCTGTGGACCAATGTCAACAAAAGTACATTGTTCAGTTGTTAAGGACTTCAGACCACTGTGGTGAACTGCATGATCAATATCTGCTCTTTACACAAAGAACATGTGCATTACATTTTGATTTAGTAATGGCATCCAGACCATTTCTAATGGTGTTGGTGACCGGATGATCATTTGTCTGGCAAAACAATTACAACAGCACATTTGATACATGTCTAGAAATCTCAATGTGACATAAGCTGTATTAATGTTATGGTTATTTATTGTCCCCAAAGATTGTCTTCAAGTGTCACCCTTATGAGAATTTATAATTAATTGACCTAAGCTCAAACACAAATTACACCAACAGATCACAAAATGGTCTCCGGCTACTTTTCATTTCAGGAAGGATAGTAATATAAAGACACAAGTACGTACTTATTAATTTATTTACACAATTTTAAAATACACAAATACAGTGGCATTACAAATAAGAAGAAAAAGTCTGGTGGGAGTGGACACAAAAAGTTCCCAAGATTCCACAGTGGTGAGATGCATTGTGGGCCACGAGCAATAACGAGTGACCATCTCCACTGTGCTGTTCAAAGCAAAACTGAACAGATGAAAAAGCAAACTGAGTAAAGCAGACTGAATCGTTATCTCATTTAAGTGTACTTGCATGTATCATAGACATCATCAGTGAGACAAGTTTTTTGTTTTTCCAAACCCACAGGTGAAGTATATTTAAAACAAACTGCCCTTAACAGGAACTCTAACAGAGTGAAGAATTTCCAGTTCCTGCATACACTGTCGTCCGCATCCAAAACCGGAGGGCGGTTCACGTGGACGTGGTGGACAGAGTAGGCACATCCAATACACAACGATAGAACAAATGTACAAATTACCACTACAACCTCTTTCCCATTCAGCTAGAGTAAATGGCCTACAATACTTTGCAACCAATCTACGACATTAAGAATTTTCTACTTCAAAATCTGCACATCATTTCAAATTGGTCAGGCTGGCCGACTCCTCAAAGGACAAGTCACCAGAAAGAGCCACATGAGGCTTGAAGCTCAACTTATTTATTAAGACAACACTCGATTCGTAGCTTTCCAAAACCTCACTTTCTCTGAGCTCGTTGTTAAAGCACATGGTCCGTCTTCTAGCTGGATTCCCACATCACTCATCTGACCTTCTTAGGTTAAGAATCCCAGGTTGGTTATCGAATTTGGTAAGTATGCTTCAATTGACTTATTTGGTTGTATTAAGTACATCACATTTCTGACCGTATTGTGCTGTATCCATTCCAGCTCTTACATGTCAGTGTTTGCAGAGTGGAATTACTGTAAAGTGAAAAATAAGTCACTTTATTGTCTAATTTCTTTGAAATAAGGCAGAAAGAGTCAATTACAGGAAAGCTCCTACACAAGCCAGAGAGCTCCCACACTAGATCCCAGCTCAACGCTACTGCTTTGAAGCTCAATGTAGGGGAGATGTCTGTACTAAAGTCTGGTTAATTTAGATTAATTTAGCTTCGTACTAGTGAAAACAGAATAAAAGAAGAAATTCAAAATTGAGATGACCATAATGTGCAAAAATGGTGGAGTGTGGTTTGTTGTTGTAAAGTTGGAAAATGTTTATCTTTACAACGGTAATGTAATGGCACATAACTGATTAGAATCAAACTGAGACTAGTAATAGATCAAGACGATGCTTTATTCTTAACTGAACTCACTAAGGAGCATTGTGTCTTACCCTGATTCACTCTGTACTGTCAAAAATCAACCAGTTGTGATGTTCTCTTGGCCATGGATTTACTAACTTCAGAGTAGTGCAGTGCAAATGGTGAAACCTATCATTAAACTGGAAAAGACATTTTTATAGTGTCTGCTGGGCTGGTATATGAGAGCCACATAAGAACAAGCAACCTGGAATTTTGGTCAAAGTCAGTGAGGACATGTCATCATGCTAGCGTCTACGTCAAAGCAAAGAGCATTTTGTCTTAAAGGACTGGCAACGGACAGATGGTCTAGAGTGAGGTCTAGAAGATACAGGAGTTAAAGAGTCAAAAAGTAACCTGTTCATCTCCATCCCTTGTTTAACCCCTAAGACAGAAACACACAAACACTAAATCCACATCAATACGCAACGGGTTAACATATCATCCATTCAGTGCGGGACCACTCCCAACTGTTCCAGTCACAGCTTTCTCCAAGCAGCACACTGCAGTCATAACCTGAAGACAGAGAGAAATGTGCCAATGTGCTGCATGTTTTTGGATTTACTACAACACCCATCATTCCTACGCACCTGAGGAGGGCAAAAACCTCAACTATGGGATCACCTTTGAAAACAGTATCGAGAGGCCTTTTGTCCCAGTTTGAAAACAGTGTGTGTTTATCCTACCTTTAAATTTAAACATCAAACACCTAAAAAAGGGAGAAAAATGCTGACGTGAGCTTTACAGAGTCTTTCAGGACACAAAATAGAGCTGAGGCACTGTCCTTTTAGCACTGCCGTGATGGATCACGTGTCTTCTTGATTTCATAATTACAAAAGTTTCACACACTATTACTAAGAAACTCGTAATTCTCCATATTCAAACTCTTATAAAGTCTGACCAGTGGAGCTGGTGTTGGAGACATTTTAATGCTAAAGAATAAAAAGTAAAACCAAAGTTAAAAAAAAAAAGTATGTTGGAGAAAAGCATGGCTTCTTCAACAGTAAAGAGGAGGAGGGCGAGTGCTTCCACATCTTCAACGGGAGGAGAAGAAGTGACGCTATGGCTGCTCCTTTGCTGAGGTGGTGAATGCAACCTCACTGTACTCCACCCACCTATCTCTCTCTCTCACTCACACACACACACACACACACACACACACACACACACACTCTCTCACTAAGGGTTGCACAACTCTTTCTGGGTCAAGTGAACAAGAGTGAAGCCAGACTCTTGTTCTTGGTAGTCCATTGTATCATTTAATCCAGAGTCCAGTGTATATTTATACATGTGTATTTGTGTGTGTGTGTTTGTGTGTGTGTGTGTGCTGCAGGTGGTGTATGATGAGGCCTCCACGGTGCACAGGTGGAAAAGAGGAGTTTTCACCGTGGAGCTGCAGACTGGAGGCCGCTGGGTGTGACCCGGGACAGCGCCTTAAGGGGACAGAAAAAAATAAAATAAATCAGTGTTTTTATAATGATGTCAGAAAACAACCACAAGCCAACCAAAACAAACTGTAAAGATTGTTTGCAATAAGCCGAGGCAGGCAATACTGAGGCATACTGACATGACAGAACCAACATCCATAGGAATATTTCTTGGCTTATGCTAAATTATGCTAATGGTGGGAAAAACACTGTCATGTATATTTTGTGTTTGAGTCAGATGAGCAGAACAAGTTATGGACTACCAAAGGCTGGTCTGTAAACAGTGTCTCAAACATTTAAAATATCTTGCATACAGACAGCCACATCTGTATAAAATCATTTCTACATGAGAGTTTAAGTTTATTTTATATGGACAACACAGCCAGCACAGTCATCTGTTTGTGTAAACTGCCACACAGTTGCATCTACTGCAGCAATGCTCCACACACAATGTCCACAAAGGCTAACGTTTGTTTAGGCTAATGAACTGACAGCTATTAATGTGCATTGGGTGCAGTTCATAATGTTGCTAGGTTACTGTCTGTCAATATATAGCAGTGTGTGTTTGCACACTGTGTGTAACAGTGAAAGAAACAGTGATAAGTGAAACACAACAGTCTTTCCTGTCAGGTTTACACCTGGAATACTTATATGCATTATTTTTTCTATACATCAGGCAGCTGGAGATTGCAGCAAAAATGCTGTGCTACCATAACATAGTTAATTGTTGGTGTTGTGACATCCCTAGTGTATGTTTTGTAAGCTGGGTGAACTGAGTCATTAAAATGCAATTAACCCTCTGCTTTTTTCATCAACAGACAGGCCCTTGTTTACATTTTTACACAATAGAGTATAAGTGCTGAATATTAATACATGCAAATGATTTTAATTATTCAGTAGGTGTTAGGTTATTCATGAGCTGGGCTCTAATCACCAGAGGATCATACAGACAAAACAAAAGATGATCAATGAGATCAGCAGACCTCATCTTAAAACTCTCATTTTTAGTGCTGACTGGTTCTGCCCTAAAAAGGGGAACTAAACATTGGGATGAGTGAAAAGGGAAGTTCTGAAAGAGACTATTCCTGTTGATATATACAGTATGCTCTCTTCCCATTTCAGAGATATGTTTCTTGGGTTATTGTATTGGGTTTGATTATTGTAGCTCACTATGTCAGACCTAGCTGTAGATGTCCTACGTTGCCTAAACTGGCATAGGTTTTATCTGTGTGTATGTTTACCTGTGAGGTGGACATGCGGGATGTGTCCTGGCGCCCTGTCAAGTCTGAGGAGGAGATGTTCACAGGAGCGCCACGATGAAGACGCATGCTCACTTTCCGCTCCTTCTCCAAACCTGAAATACAAAAAAGAACAGATATTCTAGTTATTACAGGAAGCAACATGCTAAAAATGTAGCTTTGTAATAACTTAGCCTTTAAAATAAAATTCAAGCATTCTGGGACAAAAAGAGCCAGGTGTGAAAGGTAACTGACAAACAACACTTAGATGCTGTAGTAAAGTAACTAACTAAAAAGGAGATGTTAATTTAAAAACTGTTTTTAAAGTTTTCATTAAGTCTTGTGACACGCACAATAACATCCTAATGATCGCATCTTTATTCCTATTTGCACATACATGAAGAGGAGCGCCTGCAAAACTAACTTGCGAGTGTATATCCTCACCTGTGTGTGGGGCTGGGTTGAGTGGGGAGGGGGCTGGGACGTCCTGAGCGGCCCTGGCTCTTCCTGCGGCTGAGGCCATGCCCCTGGCCCCAGGATTCCTAGTGTGCCTCAGCCTCTCCTCGCGTTCCCGACGCTCCCTCTCTGCATCCTCCGCAGCTCTGTTAGCACCCTAATAACACCGACGCACATATAGGGTTAGCATTTGCTCATGTTCTCATAAAACACACCAGTCGTGACACAAATACAGTCAGTGTTCAGTGCCATTATGTTGCCAAGTACGAACTAAACAGTCATGTGTTTTATTTTTTATATTATATAAGATGCTGACTCATTTAGCCTTGGGATAGACATGACCTCATATTTGTTTTATTTATTGCTTGTCAAACTGGTTTGGCTGAAAGCTAACTTCCTGTATTTATTGGGCTGTTAAATTCAGTGTACTTTAGCCTCTTTGTATGTACAGATGATTCAATAAAAATTAACAGTATTCAGAAAAATGCTAGTAAAAGGGTCTTTGAGTTGGTTTTAGTCTGCCACACAGCAAGTATACAGCTGTATTCATGTCAGCAAGTATACAGCTGTATTCATGTCAGCAAGAATACAGCCTGTATTTGCAAAGTGCAATCAATCAACTCTAATCAAAAAATAAAGCTAAAATCCTGCAGACTAAAGTGAAAGCATCAAATTATTCCTTTATTTGGAAATACAAACTTACAAATTTGAGCATGTTCCAGTCAAAGACGTAGTCGTAGGAGAATCCCTGTCTGTGGAAGAGGTTCCTGAAAAGCTGGCGCAGATATGAGTAGTCGGGTTTGTCATCAAATCGCAAAGAGCGGCAGAAGTTCAGGTAGGTGGCAAACTCCGCTGTGGAGACCAAGAGGACTGTCACAAACAAGCACTGTCTCGAGTTCACTGTCACTTCTGATATAAGAGTACTGAAGGCCTTTGAGAAGGAGCATTAACATGTGATGACTTGGTTTGGACAAGCGTTAATGAAAGATGTTAGGGAACAGTTAAACATACATGGGTAGCCTTTGCAGAGGACTTCAATGGGCGTGGACATTTTCTTCTCACTGATACGTTCGTACTTCTGCCTCTTGGTAGCAGCTTTGAGGCCCTGCCAGGGTAGAGAACCCAGGTTGAAGTACATGAGGACATATCCCAGTGACTCCAAATCATCCCGTCTTGACTGTTCTGTAGACAAAAACAGAACAGAAAGTCACATCCTCAGTCTGGAAATACCAGATTTATTTAAAAAAAATTTTTTCTAACTCAGGTCTTACCAATGCCCAAATGCGTGTTTATTGAGGCGTAGCGAGCTGTTCCAGTCAGGTTCTTGTTCTCACGGTAGGGGATGTGCTGGTGTGTGCGGGCGTCGCGGTATTTCTTGGCCAGGCCAAAGTCGATGATGTAGACCAGGTTGCCCTTCTTGCCCAGCCCCATCAGGAAGTTGTCTGGCTTCACATCCCTGTGGATGAAGTTCTTGGAGTGGATGTACTCAATACGGCTGATCTGGAGGAAAAGAGCACGGAAGTAGGATGTCAGCGTTAAAAGGCCAACACAATGGAATGGTGGCAGACTCTCAGCGAGCTTAAATTTTTTCTGTTTGTGACCTTTACTACGTTAACTATTACTAACTTTGCTATGCTAGCTGTTTGCCTGTTTTCTGTCTTTATGCTAGGCTAAGATGCTGCTAGCAGTAGCGTCATATTTACCTTACCAGCCATGACAGTGGCATCAATCTTCTAATCTAAAGTTATGTTTTGTAGACTACGCTTTTTATGTCACATTTATTATATCCCTTGCTGCAAGGTTCTGAAAATGTTATGTAGTTGTTTAAAGTTGATGCATAAATGGTCATGTCAAGCTAAATTAAAACACAGCAAGCAGAATATTTTAATCCAGCTACATGGGCACTGTGGCTTGTAGCTTTTCGTCTCTGGCTCTCACCATCTGGTCTGCCAGCAGCAGGACTGTCTTGAGGCTGAACTTTCGAGAGCAGAAGTTGAACAGATCCTCCAGACTAGGTCCCAGCAGCTCCATCACCATCACATTGTAGTCGCCCTCTGCCCCGCACCACTTTATTATTGGAATCCCCACTGGAATAATAGAGGGAAAAGAAAACAGAGGCGTAGTCATATATATTAACTCTAATGACTTAACAGTAGGAGCATATATATACTGCCAAATCATGACAACTGAAAATGTTTCCACTAATGGCAGAGGAAACTAGTTACTACAGGTCAAACTGACATCACAAATGCCTAGTTTCCTTGGCTTCCAATCAAACACAAAGGCTTTGCCAAGGAGAACTGAAGGATGATTTGGAGTCACCTCACAAACACAAATTACATACATTTTATGGGGAGTACACCCTGGCAAAGTTGGCTTGTCATTGACAACAAAAGGGAGGCTGCAGCTTATCCAGGCTTTGATATGCATGCCCTGTAAGGCAAAACGCCTTATGTCTTTCTAACTGGGTCACACCTGCCTCATGAATACAGTATTTAAATTGTCTGATACAGGCCAGAGTGAGGCAACAGTAGAGAATAAAAGCACTAAAAGTCATAGGTTTGGTCATGTACACGCTATCCCTGCTTCCTACACACAAGCTGGCTGGTTTAGTAGTGGCTGGCAACTGGCTGACGGAGATAGGGCAAAGAGGCCATCTGGCATTTCCTTCCACAGACAGACAGCAACAAAATGCTGCTGCTCAGCACTTAACACTGTACAAACGCACACACATATCCTACATCATCTATTTATATGCATCCAACGGACTAGGTCAGCCTCCACGGCCCCAATAAATCCTAACATGCTGGAACAAAAATACAAATGCATGTGTGTGCACAGTTGTGCTTACAGAGACAAACCACCTCTTCTACTGTACATGCTCAGTCAAGTAAAATGTTTGATATGAAGAAAGAAAAACCACAGAGGCCACATTGAGCCCAGCCAGGAAAGTAACCCTAGTTTGAAGCACGCTGTTCTGATTTGGACTGTAGGACTTACCATGACACATACAGATTAAAGTGACACACTAATTCTTTCCTCTGTCACACCTACAGTTTGCAGGCATGTTTTGAGTTAAGTAAACATTGTACATACCCAGCTTAGAAAGGGGAGGTACCTCTATCAGTTATGACAAGTCACAATGTGTGTTGTCAACTATGTTAGTGGTGTAACATCAGTCTGCTTGGTGATTGACTGTGATCCAGACTGAAAGACTATTAAATCAGACTTTCATTCATGGTCAGTAGAGATTGAGTTCTACTGACATGGGACAGAGAATAAACTGTAAACTTTTATGTTCCCTACGGTTATAGCCATCATCAAGTCATTCCTTTGTGCAATACTTTGGTTTATAACCAAATAGAGGCCAAAAGTGATGTGAGATTTTACTGCTAAGTACATACACTCAAGCATACTCAGCGCATTTCTGTGCAAGTTGTTTTTTTATTTTATTATATTTATTCATTCAGGTGTAGTTTATCATTATTCTGCAGAAACACAACACATGCTTCTATTTTAATTTAAACCACTCGAGACTACTGGAAATGAGAACCAGAATTTGGCCCTACTAAAAGGGGTGGTCTCGGTCCAGATCAAAGCAAATAAGACATGGGATCGCCTAGGAAGAAGACAAGATAAATATTTAATATCAATTTAGTCCTAAGAAGAAATACAGACAAGATAAAAAAAAAGCCTAAAAAATGAGACCACATCACATTTAAAGTAATGGAACTTTCAGGTGTGAAAACGTCCTTAGACTTGTTTTTCTGAGAGGGTTAAAGCACAATGGAATCCTGCACAGCTCAGCTTAGACTTGACTTTCCCTGCCAGTGACCAAAAACTAGGACCATTCTTCCTTTAATATAGCCTGAATGCACACCACATATCAATGCCTACCTCTAGTAAGTTCTACTTAACTTAACTCAGTATGCACTGATTGCCACTGCACAGCAATCCTGGTCTATTGTTTTACAATGGTTGGAGGGAGGCTTACATTTTAAGTGCTTGTAAATATTGATGTGGTGTACTTAGTTCATAAAAGCAACAACGTCAGAGTCATGTCGGGATGTGTTTGTGTGTGTCTGTTCAGTGTACAGTACCTCCACCCTGCATCATCTTGTAGATTTTGCTCTCTATGTGGAGCTGTGGATGTTTGGTCTTCACACATTCCAATTTGATGGCTACTTCCTCCCCAACTGAAATATCAGTGCCTAGACAGAGACAGACAAAAATGTTAGCTGCATGGTAACACATCAATTACTTTTGAATTTACTTTCAATTACACAGAGCAAACTTTCAAATGGTTAACGGGAGCATGGACAATTTAGGAGTAAATCTGTTCGGGTATCAAGTCTTTGTATCATGTTCATCCAAGTCCTTCAAATCTGCCAAACAAATTAGATACAGAGGTAATACATTAACAGCAAATAGAAAAAAATGCTGAGGTGGAGTGGAGACGTCCTGTTTGTGTACACATAGAAATATCAGTGGTTAACACTGGAAAGCCAGCCAAAATGTAAACGACACTAACACTGTGCCCTGTACAGCATGTCCCATTCTCTTCTTTCATATTTCTGCTTGCATGTGCAGCCCAAATCCTTTACAGCTACCACCACATTTTCAAGATCAAGACAATTTGGGGAATTGTCCTAGGCAGATTTGACAAATCAGTGTTTTAGTTGGTTTTCTCCTAAATATGGTGATGGGGGCCCAGGTCCCTCCACAGATACTGGACACCAACTTACATAATCCAATTACACACAGAGCCTCATATAGGCAGCAGCTAAATTCTAGCACCAGTGGAGCATTATTGATTTCTTTGCATGATGTCATCTGGGTGGATAGAGCAGCACTCACCTGGGCGGGGCATGTTATTAGGGCCTTGGCAACATACAAAGCTATATGCTTATTTTTTATTAGAACTTACTGTATCTGTAGTGGTAAAATATTTTACAGGTACTGTGGCTAATGATGCAGGAAAACAATGGCTTAGGCTGGCATGAGGCTTTTCAGCTGCTGATCCAACTAAATTAAATGGCTAAAATTGATCGGCCTCTGGCTGGCTGTCCACATCCATATTCCAAATCAGTTTCACTGATTTAACGGGTCACTTCACCCAAACAACAAAATTCCATTGGCCTTCATTGTACTGGGGACAAATTATTTTATTTAGTCTCACAGCTGTTCAAAACATTCAATTTGCAATTTCAGAATATGAAACTGTGTTTGGCTTGAAATGATCAAATCATCAAAGTTTGTTTTATAAGACAATACTTTAATAATCCCCAAAGGGAAAATTCACTTGTTACAGCTAGATGATAGAGAAGTAAAATAAACAGGAATGAAACAATGATGTTTGAATTACTAATGAGATGCACACATCTTGTTGTACAGCCTGAAGCGTTTCGTCTTGCTTTTTGGTGGAATCAAGTGGGATGAGATTTCACAGTTCATCATAAAGTGGGCAAGATGGATAGCCCAATGTGTGGTTTCTTTTAGCCTTCTTCTTCTTTAATACATGGGACAGTAACCACCATTCTCTTGAAGAAATCTACCTAAGGAAATCAGGTTTCTCTAATCCCCCGCCCCGACTATGGAAACTGAGTTTCCCATTAACATGAAACTTAAATCAGCTTACTCCAGTAAGCCGACTGTAACCCGGTGAATATAAAAGCACTGACTGTCATCACTGCCGTTTGACATGACATATTATTACATGACATCCTAACCAAATGTTAGTACACAGGATTACCCTTTTATAAACTATAAATTATTAACTAACTGATATAGACAGTTTGTATTTAAAATACTGTTTTTGCTTGTGGACATATCGGACCTTAAAGTGTAATGTATGTGTGCTACTGACTGACAGGTAACAACGCAATGCTGTAGTTTCAGTACATCACTTTGAAACACACCTAAAGACTCATTGATACTTGAAGTTCCAGTTTGTGTATGGCCAGTAAAGCTATCACTTACTTGAGTGAAAACATCCGAGAGAGCTCTAAACAGCGAGAGCAACACATTTCAGTGTGGTGCCTGCCTTCTTGCGTCATAGGAATGTGATTTGTCTGGACAGATTTCTCTAGGGAATGCAGCCCCCTGCTTATCTCCTCAGAGGAACGGGAGGGGAATTGGATATGTATTTATGCATGCATTATTGGTAAAACAGTATGCAATGTATGTTTTTATTCCGAGTAGTGTCATGATGAGACACATCCCTTTACACTGGTTCAACAAAGCAATAGAGGCAAACTGTCTTAAATACATATAAACCCAAAAAAGTAATTCTTCAATAAATAGTAACTATGGATGAAACTACACTTGTTTATTTCCGTGGTTACATAAGAGTGAAGTCTTTCCTCATGCCAGGCACACCAACATTTGAATGTTAATCATTACAGCAGAAATATGACATGATCAAAGTGAACGACTTTTGAACAAACTTTAATGTTAATCTGAGTTTCATTCTGAGGTTTCATCTTGAGGCTCACAATGCAGACATCATGACAGTCTGATTACGTAAAGGGGGGCAACAGACTGATAACGTTGCTTTTTTCCAAAAAATGCTTGCATGCCAGCAGACATGGGCTGGTAGACGACAAATCAAACTTAATGGGAGGCACCAGCGCTTTGTTCCTCATGCGTCAAGAGAGACTAGATTTCTCAACCCCAACATGTCATACACGTCAAATTCTACTTTCCGTACAATCAAACCACAAAGCCTCACAAGCGGAGTACCACCAGAATGCGTCAATTTGAAAACTGAGTCACCTGCTGCATTAGTCTGAGCATGTCTTAAATTTTGTTTTTGTTACACCTCTAAGACAACCCCACTGTTAGCTTTGCTTATGTAAGAAGGGCACAGCCCTTTCAGTATCCACTGTTTGAACTGTTTCAGTTTACAGAAACACTCCACTTTGTAGGTATTGGCACCTTTGGGTAGTTTTTGTTATTCAGGTCTAAACCTCTGCAAAATCAAGCAAAACTAAAACAATGGACTTTACATGGTAGTAGCAAGCCTGCTTTTGAGTAGATCAACACAGAAAGAACCATACATGACGTACATACTTCTAACCCATACTGCCCAAATTGCAAGGGTTGAAAAATAACTGCACATTTGGTTATCAGATGTTTGTTGTGCATTTGTGTGCTGTTAGCTGAATCAAACGAGGAGTAACATTTAATATTAAACATATACATTACATGATGAGAGAAAAAGGAATTGCAACAGTTGGTTATGTTCTAACAAAGCTGATGTACAAAGGAAAGTAGTAACCTTGTAGACCGAGTTGCATAAGTCTTGTGACTGTTTGTATGGCTGTGTCACTTCAGGAACTAATGTGACAATGAAATGCAATACAGGAAATCTAGTTTGGGTAACATCTGTGAGTTTAAAGAACAGATTAAGGGGAACTGAATATAATAGCCTAAGACGTGCCATTAATTTCTATAAGAGTTGCTGACGCTGGGGAATATACTCAACAGCATATGGCGTGCTGCTACAATACTACTTAGCAAGGAAAACAGGGCCTAACGTTTGGGGTGAGCTTTTAGCGACTGCTGCTCGTCCTCTGAGACCCCAACTATAGACTTCTGAACAGTCATTCGCTGAGACGTCTTGCATCATTTATTTAGCAACTTCTGCAACTCAAGCAGCTTTTCTACATCTCAGTGAGCAAAGTCTGATGTATTGATGTCAGCTTTCTTGGACATATGAAACTATTAGATTCGGCCTCCATTAAAACAACTGCAACCTTCAACATTAAATAACCTGGAACATATTCAAATAAACATGAAACAGGTTACTCCAGTCTACCCACATCTGACACTAGAATGTTGGTTTCTGCTGTTTGGCCTCACTTGGCGAAACTGAGTCTGTTTATTAGTGTGTTTATTCACTAGATTACATAATTTTCCGAGTAAACAACATTGTTGCCAGTATGGCACACATACCACAGTATTCCTTAAGGCAAATCAGTTTAACTGAAAATAATTACATAAAGCTTCCCCAAACATAATTGGAAAATTGGTTAAACTCAGACATAATCAATCTGAACATGATTCAATATGAATATGACACATAACTGTGGGAGAGTCACAGATGTCAGACCTGGTTTCTGTCCTCTTCGGGTTGATCAGATCTCAGTGATCAGTCCACAACCAGTAAAAACACTTCATGAATTAACAATCAGTCTCTTCTCTATTGTTGTTAAGATGACTAAGTCTTAAGCTCAGAAATGTGATCAGCTGTTCTCAAATACTGTTGCCAAGAGCTGTGGACCTCCAATAGAGCCATCAAAAAGATGCATTACAATAGAGGTGGCAGAACTCTGTTGAAGTGTAAATTGTAATCAAATGGCTTAAAATTGTTCATAGATTGTTTTTACCCCCTATGTCAGTACCTAAAATGTACAAGGGTCAGCTGTGATGTACTTCCCATTGTCACCATGTAAATCCACTCTTTTTTAGTATTATCTTTTACCGTTATCTCTTCAATCTTTACATTCAATGAGAGGTAAAACCATCACATCAATAGGCCACAGCCCTTCGCACTTTGAAGATGAAACTGATTAAAATGAACACGTCCCCTCTGGCACTAACCAAGCAGCTACCTTAGATGTATGTGACAACTTAACCGATACTCACTAGGCCACTGGCCCTCATTTGTTCACATACCCAAAATGAACACAACAGATATTCTCACACGTTTAATAGCTTTGGTAATCGCACAGGTAATTAGAGAAATTAAACCATATAAACCTCTCGAGGTCTGAAAACCAATGATGCTAGCCAACGTTAGCCTTCAGTCATCGACTTAAACAGAAAATCGGTTGTGTTAAATGTGGCTGTTGTTCAGCAATGGTATTCAAGTCATGTAACGTTACCACTTCAAGCACTAAGATAGTTCAACATAGTCAGCTATTCTTTTCCAGGAGGTGCTGCTTGTCGTCGAGCAAAGGCAGAGGCTAGACTCTAGTCTTAGCTAACATTAGCTCATTTGTGATGGAGGGTTTAGCCAAGTTACACATCCATTTTCTCGTTATTGTGGTTCATTTAGATATTATTCACGCTGTGACAAGCAGCCCATGTTCTCCATGTCGAGTTCTTTGAACAACTAGGTCATTAACATTGAATTATAATAAAGTATCAGAGGTCTTGCTGTTCCTAGCTTAACAGCTAACGATGCTAACATTAAACAGCTGATTGGCTCTCAGATCGTTTGGGGAAGCTCGGAAAGGCGATCAACTGCCAAAGGGATACAGCCGTATGTACCAAGATATGAGTAACCTGAAACGCATAAAAACACTACAGTAACTTTCTCTGACTATAACTTACCTAGGTAGATGTCTCCAAATGATCCACTTCCAATTTTCCTGCCCAGTCTGTATCGGTTCCCCACTCTCAGCTCCATGATAAGCAATCTTTAATGGGCTAGCAAGAAAGCTCGCTAGCTCCAAAATATCAAAAAAAACAAAAACAACTCAAATTTTAAGCCCAAGTGCGTTTAAAACCAGAACACACAAAAACGCCAAACACAGAAGAGCTCCTCAAGCGACGAACTGTGTATTCTGTATGTTGTATCCGGATGAAGTCGTCTCTCACAATCTTTCGCCACTTGTTTTAAAATGCTACTTTCCTCATACTGTGACAATATTGTGCTCGTTGGAAAGGTTTAGATGTGTACTTTCTGCTCTTGCTGTTTTTGAGGTCAGTAGACGTTTATTCTACGCGGATGAAGATGGATGTTGAGAAAGTAACAGACTACTCAACCCAGACGCTCTCCCTCTTGCTGCTGTGTCTATTCTCTATGAGGATCCTGTTTGACGATCTGCTGAAGGTGTCTGACATCACTTCCCTGCTGGGTGACGAGGAAGGACCCCGCCAGAGAGCTTTTCAGCGTAGAGCTACCACCAGATACCAGTAACAGTAACAGCATCATATTTCAAATACTTTATCCTTATTTAAACGTTTATTTCGCTCATTTCTATTATTAGTGAGAAAGGAGATGAAAAAGAAACTATTATTTACAATAATTATTATTTATTTCATGCTTAAATTCTACAAAAACTACTACACACTATTTGTGGCGCCATCTTTACCTTCGCCCCTCAGTGCTCTGTGTTATTGTCTAGTGGTTTCCTGGTGGGGACTAATCTTGTCAACATATAAGTGTCTGGTCCTGAACAAAAACAAAAGATGGGTTCCTTTGTCCAGTCGACCTCGGTCCTTTCCCTCCTGCACCCTCAATACGTGAATGATCTCAAATTAGCATTTTAAAATAAAGCATCTTCACGCTATGTACTTTATATACTTACTTCTACAGTTTTAAACGTTGTAACCTGATTTAAATTAATTCTAATTGTGTTTTTTTTAAACAAATACAGCATAACACATAACACGCAAGTAGTAATTATTCAAGCATTTTAATAATGCGCATGCATTTATTTACACTATAATAAGTGAAAATGGAAAACATTTTGCACGGTTTCTTTCAGGTTTTTCCGTTAGCTAGTACCATTTATGACAACCAAGGAACACATTATGGATCGTTACATTTAATTTTAGGAAGTTCTGTACAACTTAATTTGATGTTTACAGAAATTGCGCTTTTATTCTGAAGGATTGTGGTAAAACGTTGGTGTCGTTGTTCGTACAAGCCATTTTTATGTGTTAACACACATTTAGATTCAAGATACTTAATTGTGTTTGATACAGCTCGAGTTCAGAATTGAGAAGGCAGCAGCAGTAGCAAGAGAATATTGTTATAAATTAATATGTTATTTATGGTCCAAAGGTGGCGGTAACACCTCTTTGTGACATCACAGAAGAAGAAGAAGAAGAAGAAGAAGAAGAAGATTTCCGTTTTTTTAAAAAAAGGGGGCGTACCCCTTCTGCTTCCTTGTTTTTAGCAGCTGCAGTTTGCTCATAGTGTCTCGGCTAAATTGAGTGAAATGTCACTGAATGAGGATATTAAAAATGTTCCTCTGCGAAGGAAGCGGGAGGACGGAGACGATAATGATGCTTTCGATGTGGAGAGAGCCAAAAAGCACCCGAGCCGGTAACTTTAAATTCTTCCACTTTTCATATGTCGGTAGTGTCACTGTCACTGTCAGCAAGTTGGACTTCAGTTTCTAGTTCCGCTCTAAACGGCCTAATGAGCAGCTAGTGGGTGAACAACTGCGACTTAAAATGCTAAAAATGAATTATATCGTTTTATTAAGAATGTTAAAGTTACCATTTTTATTTAAAGAATATAACCAGCCTAAATAGAGCACATACATTTTTAAGCTCTTAGTAAGTAACAGTTTTATTAGAAAGTGGTACCAGAATTCCAACGTGTATAAAAACTAGGTG
This sequence comes from Helostoma temminkii, assembly GCA_900302695.1. NCBI lineage: Eukaryota > Metazoa > Chordata > Actinopteri > Anabantiformes > Helostomatidae > Helostoma > Helostoma temminkii. The sequence continues at coordinate 32,787 of OMLM01007413.1, forward strand.
TTTTAGATGGATGCACGTCATCATCATGATTCCAAATAGAAGATTTTAAATAGAAATCTTCAGGGATAAGCTGTTCCTCTGGAAAAATTGTAATTTTCCCAGACACGATAAAGCCGCTGGTTCCATAAAGCTGAAGATGCCACATGAGTAGAGTAAATACCGTATGAGTTTAAACAACTCAAATTAAAAATAAATAATGCTAGCAACATTATCTACACCACTTAAGTTATATGGGAGCTTTAGACAATGTTGAGAGCATTGGCTGTAACTTGTATTGTTAAGTGCTCACATGCTTTAAATATACCATGTCACCTTTGACTTTTACCAGGTTGGAGTCATGTTTGGACCAACCCATGGATTCATACAGTGTCCATGAAGTCATCAGGTTTAAACCCTCCCCACTGCCAGGTTAGTTCATCTGTAAGAATGACTGATGTAACCCGAGCTGCAGTTGATATCCTGATATCTATCATCAAACTGCAAGAACCTTCTCCAGCTTCATTTACATGATATTACCTGTTCTCTTCTAGCCAAACATTATGATCCTGACACCACGGAACCAATCAGTTGTCCTCTGCAGACTTTAAATGAGCTGCTGTCATGGAAATTAAGTGAGGCGAACTCTTTTAATGTGGCAGCTGTCCCTCTGGCACCTCGGCAGCCTCCTTTGACCAGCTGTCCACGTCGGACGCTGGTGTCTCATGACATGATGGGAGGTTACCTTGATGACAGGTATGAACGTATGAAACTTATGTCACGGAACATGCTTAGCCTCACTAATGTCTGTATTGACAGTCCGACTCCAAAAAGTTAATAGCATTGTAAAGGTATCGTTTCTTACAACCCTGCAGTATGTGCACAATGTGGTGCGGCGTTGTCATGCTGAAATAAACAAGGCTTTCCCTGGATAAGTCGTGGTCTGGATGGCAGCACATGTTGCTCCAAACCTGCACAAAGCATTCAGCATTAACGATTCCTTCACACTTGTATTTGCAGATGCAGCAACAAACCATGTTTATATTAATGATTATGATTTCCATATAAATTCCTGTCTGTGCATGAATTTGTAGTAGACAAGCAGCACTGCCTGAAGGTCACAGATATCAAGCGTTGGTTTTTGACCTAGAGCCTTGCCTACAAAGATTTCTTAGATTTCTATGCATCTGAAACTGTATTTAATGAAATTTTCAGATTCATGTGAAGAAAATGAGAAATGTTATTCTTAAGCTCTTTCTAAGCAGCCTTTCAACTAATTCTAACTTCTGAAAGACTCAGCCTCTATGGGATGTTATGTTTTTTAGCCATACTAGCTGTAGTACCTGGAGCTGCCCAGAATATTGAAATCACATTTTTTATGACACAGACATTTTATTTGCCTCAACACAAGTTTTACTCAGAGAGTTAATTCTTATAGATATATTTCCCATAAAAAAGAATGTTATTAACATAGTCATTTACGTAGTACATTTTAAATGTATATCTCTTGAATGGCAGCTCCTATAATGTTGGTTGTTCTTCTGAGACCTCACGGCGATGGTGGACTACCTCTGTGCCAAGAGCCTATGGAGAACATACACACAAACAAGCTTTCTGCTTTGTATAGATATGTTCAGATGATTATGATACTGTCCTGTTGCCAGTTAACCTCATTAGTTCTAAGAAACTCTACCAGGTCATTTAAATTCACAATTTGTATTATGTGAGATTGTTACGCTTATGATTATTACAACAGAACAAAGGTAAAGTACTATCCATACTCAACCAGTCATGTTTTTCCTTACTTGTACTGTATTTTATTCTGCAGAATGTCACATGTATTGCACAAGGCAGTCTTCTAAAGCCTACACTTAAACACAGAGAGTTGGTATTATAGATATTGTACCATAATGCCCTGTCATGATTTTCCCTGTTCCTCAGGTTTGTCCAGGGGACAAGCACAGAAGCTCCGTATGCATTCTACCACTGGCAGTACATTGATATATTCAACTACTTCTCCCACAACATGGTGACTATTCCTCCTGCTGTGTGGACCAATGCTGCACACAGACATGGAGTCACTGTTATTGGTGAGTGACCAGACTCAAAACAATAGAACCAGGATCCAGTTAATCATACACTGCTCATCAAATCCAAGCTTAATGATGCATGCTGTATTTGTATATTGTGTAGACAACTTTACATATCAGTTTTAACTGAAAGAGTGTGTAGGGAGAGCAGAAACCGTCATCCCAGTCTGCTGCCCCAGTACACTTCTCTGAGATTACACTTCTCAGAAAACAGCACCAGATAATCCAGACTCATATCAAATCCAGAAAGGGTTAAACATGACAGTATGGACAGTACTGTATGACGAACTGGGTCCAGGTCAAATGTCCTAATTTTGTTTGATTCAGTAGATGAAGTTGCAGTTTCTGTTTCAATCATGCCTCCTGTTTTCCAGGGACTTTCATCACAGAGTGGACTGATGGCGCAACAACATGCGAGTCCTTCCTGAAAGAGGAGGAGTTGTACCGGGAAGTCGCTGATAAACTAGTGCAGATCAGCTGCTGTTATGGCTTTGACGGGTGGCTCATTAACATAGAAAACACTCTCAGTGTAAGTAAACGCTTTTCACAATCATTAATATACCATTACCATTCATTACCATACATTTCTTACTCTTAAAGTGGCAAGAAGTTATTGTTGCATCTATTGGTCATGAAATGGGATCTGATCTTGTCAACAAACTTCTAAGCTGATATCACACAAACAGAGTACTGCAGTTTGGACTGCTACAGCAGAGAATAAAACCCTGAATACCTATGTGAATGAGAGATTTCATTTTTTTTATTTTTAGTTAATTAGCAAAATTTGCACTTTGTCATTTTGGATTATTGTGTTCAGATTTAGATTGAGGAGCAAAATAGCACATGTGTTTCATTTAAAATAATTGGACCTTGTTTTTCCTTAAAACCCATGTACCAACACGAAAACAAGTTGTGCACGTCTGATCCGCAGCTGCTGAAAGTTTGTTGTCTCATTTGTTGTCACTGCTGACAGAGAATGTCCAATGAGTATAAATCTAACGGTTCACTTACTTTTTCTCACCACTGTGTAATGTTCTGTAATAATTGTATGTGATATGCTTTGCTTGCAGGATCTCGCAGTGCAGAACATGCTCTTGTTCCTGCGCTATCTGACAGACCAGATGCACGAGCGGATCCCTGGCAGCCTGGTCCTGTGGTACGACAGCGTGATCAAGAACGGACAGCTGAAATGGCAGAATGAACTCAACCAGTTTAACAGGTGGTGAAATAGTTTTCATCTAAAACTTTACACAATGTTTGAAAACTTTAAAGCCCCTGTAATTAATTTCAGATGGCCTTCTGTGAAACAAAACAAACCCTGTTAGACTATAGCCACACCATCACTCCTTGTCCCTCACGTCCTGTTTCTGTTATTACACCACTCACTATCTTAACGTCCACTTAGCCAGCCACCTGTGCAAAGCTACTACCTTTTGGCTCACTCTGTGCAAAGAGACACCTACTACAGCAGAGTTCTCCATGACTTGCTCCTCTGTTGCCCCTTTTTAAACAACAACAACTTGGTGCTTGGTTCTGGGTTAGATGCTAGTGCTGGTTTAAAATTGGTTCAACTAAAGAACGTGTAAGAACCAGTTTACATTTCCACGGGCTCAAGAGCTACTGTAGAGCCACGTTATTTTGTCATTACGCAACGTCTCTGCTTTCACAGCACCACTAATGCTAAGTACAACAACAACCACAACAATGTCTCTGTACATGTGTTATGTTGGTTTGAAACTACTACTAATGAGGCCTACTTTTTTCATAAGCTTCTCTAGGTGTCAGGTGAGGCTGATGTGCAGGCCAGTCTCACTTTAATAACAGAAGGCCTGTATGTAACTCAGAAACATAAAATGAACTTGAACAGCTTGTCCCATTATCACTTAATTTCTTAGAAAATGTGTAAAATGTTATTTATTGCAGCTATAGAATTAGTAACCAACCATTTGTTCTTAGAAAACGATTGCATGAGTTTGAAAATGAATAATTTATCCCTTAACACTTCATAACAGCATGTTTTTCGATGCCTGTGATGGTATATTCACCAACTACAACTGGACAGAGCAGAACCTGGAGTGGATGAGAGACTTCAGCGGGATCCAAGGCCGCCAGGCTGATGTTTACATCGGGGTTGATGTGTTTGCTCGAGGCGAAGTTGTAGGAGGAATGTTCGAAACTAATAAGGTAGACACTGTGGATAATGTGTGTCTGTCTATGAATAAGTAATAATTAGCAGTAGATCACTTATGCTGTGCACGCTCTGGTGTTGCTTGTCTCAAGGCACTGGAAGTCATCAGAAAGCACAACTTCTCTGCAGCCATCTTTGCTCCAGGCTGGGTGTACGAGACCCAGAATGATAAGACTGAATTTCGCAAGAATCAGGACAAGTAAGATCTACATTATATTTACTTTAATACACTCCTTAACCATTAAATCAGAAAACTGAAAGAGTGTGTGTGCTTGTTGGTCAGTGGGAGGAAATGAACAGATTGAGACTTAAACTTCCCACAGGTTCTGGGCTCTTCTGTCAGACTACCTGTTCATCCACCGTCCAGCTGCGCCTCTCCCCTTCACCTCCTGCTTCTGCCAGGGCTTTGGGAGGGCTGTGTACTGGAAAGGACAGGTACTGAGAGTAGTGGTGAAATATATATTTAATTAATTAATTAATTAATTATTTTAATCAAAGTTGATTTGATTTGTCTTTTTTGACTGAGCGACAGAATAATGTGCTTTTGTGTCAAAGTGAAAACAGACATTTACATAGTAATATAAATAAATTAGAACACAAAAGATATATACGTCTCCTAAGTAAGTATTTAGCCCTTTTAAAGTAACTCACCTAACTCATCACTGGTGCAGATGGTTGCTTTATGAAGTCATACAGTGACTTAAAAGGAGAATGCACTTCAATAATTGCCATATAATTTCACATGTTGATGTATCAGGGACTATGCGTATACTACAGTAATTATTGCCTGGGTTTTTTACCAGTTTTATAGGTGAGTGACAAAGAGAAATAATCTCATCTCATAGTGTTTGTCAGAAGACGTGGAAGACCCTGAAGTCAACTCAAAGAAGGTTCTATTGTCTGATGAGACCAAAATTGAGCTTTGAAACTATGTTTGCAATCACCATCAAGCATGGTGGTGGCAGCGTCATGCTGTGGAGATGCTTCTATGCAGCAGGTCCTGGCAGACTTGAGGTAGAGAGAAATATGAATGCAGCACAACACAGTATGCTTGAAGCAGTGGTATAACTGCTGCTAAAGGTGCATGTGCTCAACACTGATCTAAAAGAGGTGAATATTTCTTATGATGTATTTTCAATTTTATATTTTTAATTAATGTAGACGACTTTGTGGAAATGTGTTTTCACTTTTGATAAGAGAATTTTTCTGTTAAGTTTCAAATAAGCCAAATTAAATCAACCATGATTTAATGCTTAAAAAATTGAAATAAAAGATGAAAACTCCAATGGTACTGTGAATAATATTACCAGAGCTGTTTATTAATGTCAGTGATCATGCTTCTCTCAAATATTTTGTAATCAAGAACACTTGGATATCCATCACAATCGAGTGATTTTTGTTTTTAGGATTATTTTTTGGCATTTTTGGTTTTTATTTGACATGTTTTAATTTTGTGAATGCTGTTCACTTCAGTAGGGCATGTTAACACGATTAGTTCAGTAAAATACATACAGTAATATAAGGTATGTATACAGTAGTTTGATGTGCTTGTTGGATGACGGCAGCCTTGTTTTGTGTAAATGCAGCCTGAGACAAAGAAGAGCTGGTTCAACCTGACTGCGCAGGAGATCCAGCCCCTGTACTATCACAGAGAGCTGGAGGATCAAGGTTGGCTGAGAAGCAGGGGCTGCCCAGAGGACGCTTGGAATGGAGGCTCGTCACTGCTGCTGGACGGACTCATCCCTGCCTCTCACGCATCTCCAGTTTGTGCCAAGTGTGTGTGTGTGTGTGTGTGTGTGCTTCCTGTTCATCTTTTCACATAGTAAAAAAAATGATCTCACCATTGCTGTCTGTCTCTCAGGATCTTCTCTCTCCATGTGCCCCTGCCATCCAAGACCCTGGCAATCCTCATCTACAAGCTATCTGCTGGGGTTACAATCTCACTGGAGCTGAGGACAACAGACGCTGTTTTTTGCACAGACACGGACATCCAAGATGACAAACGTGAGTTGATTACATTCATCCAAACACATGATGAAAAAGTACATTTATTTATTTATTTATTTATTTATTATGGAAAATGGTATCTGGTTTAACCGCATTCCACAGCAATAACCTCAACCCACCATAACTGCTAACCCTGCACATCAGCTTGGAGGTTGTTCCACAGTGATCAGGATTTAGACATTCCAAAACATTTCTTCCTATTTTTTTCTTCGGTAGAATGGCTTTGTGTGGAGCTTCAGTTCATGGATATGTACCTTGACATTTTCCTCAACTCAGAATTCATAGCTCCATTAATAATGACAAGTTGTGTTGGTCCAGAAGCAGCAAAGCACGTCCCAATCATAATACTGCCACCACCATTATTCACAGATGTGATGAAGTTTATATGCTGCAGTGCAGAGTTTGGTTGTTCCCAAACATTAAGCTTCTCATTCAGACCAAGATCTTCTACTTATCTTATTTGTCTTATATGTCCACAGAACATTCCTCCAGTAGCCTTCGGACTTATTCACATGAGTAAACTGTAGGTGGGCAGCAGTGTTCTTTTTCCTTCTTGCAACTCTGTTATGCACACCATTGTTATTCAGTGTTTTCCTGCTCAGATGTCACAAATGTTCCTTTGTGAACAGTTAGCCTTTTTTAGGTTGAAATGCGTAATTAAACTTCATAACTTCAGAGCGTTTGCTGAATTAAATTTGGGAAGCTGTGGAATCTCTAACCTCTTTTCAAGCTACAGTTACGTTAGACTCAGGGGTGGAAAGATTTGTTGATGCTTGGCCAGAACACATCTGCCAGCATGTCTTGTGTTAACTCAGTTATTTCCACGTGTAACTGGGTGTGTTTCTTGTGTTTGCAGTTACCATTGTGTCTCCTGAAGTACTGGATGAGGGGCATCAGTTGGTCAAGCAGTTCTCTCAGACAGGTGCAAACTTGAATCAAGATGGATGGACTGTCAGGTGAGGCACCAACAAACTGGGGCATTCAGGCAGTTTTGACTTTAGGTTTGTGTACACATGGAAACACAAGAAACTTTGACTTAAGTGACACCAGTGTCGGGTCATGTTTATGGGCATGCAGAGCCAGTGACACACAAACTGCTACACTGCCTGTGTGTTGACATGTGGGTTGATTAATAGGATATAAACGCTGGTCTGTTAGATCAGATCAGAACTGGCAACTAAAACTGTTCATGTCACCGTGTGCAGGTTTTGGCAGTTGGAGCATCCTGGCTGTGCTCTTAGAGAGGTTAATGTGAACATCCAGAGGAACGATGAGCTTCAGGACACACCCTTCACCTGCAGGTTGGGAGAGATCATGGTGAGAGATGGGAACCCTTTGTGTTCAATAATTATTCTTCATATTGATGGTTTTTGAGATGTGAATAAGAAACATTAACACATTTTCAGCAGTAAGGCATATATA
>OMLM01007414.1:9783-37665 GCA_900302695.1 Helostoma temminkii
TGTGTGTGTGTGTGTGTGTGTGTGTGTGTGTGTGTGTGTGTGTGGTGTGTGGGGGGTGGTGGTTATGTTTTTGTGTAGGAGGGACAGTGCAAGAGCAAGACTATATGGACTGCAGACAGGATGACAGAAAGACAGAGCTGGATAGAGGAAAAAAGGAAAATGTGAAAGTGAAATGGAGGAAATGCATCTGGGGGAGTGGTAAATAGAGTGTCAGGGTGAGGAGGTAGTCGCACTGAGGAAGGGGGAGTTGGATGGAAAGAGGGAGGTAACACAAGAGCCAGAGATGGAGGCTGGAGAGGGAGTGGGTGTCTTAATAGCGCTGAAACACTCAGGGCTTTTTGTACGTTTGCTTTTGTTATGACAGAATGCTGCTTGGCTCCCTGTTTGCTTTTGATCTATGAACAGTGACTACAAATGCAAGGCAGTCTCTGCCATGTTTAAAGTACAACGCAAAGGCTACATCTGGGAGTTTCCTTACATAAGTTAACTTATATATGTTATGGAGCCCAGTGTGCACAGCATGGTAGGTGCAGAGCAAGAGGCTTGTGCTATGTGCATAAAAATTTTTTTGTGGAAATATTAATCCGGGCTTTTGCCACTTACTGAGTCAATAAAGTTCTGCAATGGTTTCTCTATAAAAGACATAAATGTGGGCTGGTTTTAGAGACAAATAATGTGTACGGTTGAGTCCTACATATGAAACTTAATCTCTGAAGCTAGACCTCTGTGTCAAAGTCAATTCAGCTTTCATTTACTAACACACACAAGTTTAAGTTATCTGTGTCAAAATCTATTATGTAATTGTTCCTGGCAAATAAGAAAGTGGTTGGTTTCAGAGGTGTTAGGTAACTAGGTATGTTTACTCAAGTACTGTCCTTAAGTATAAATTTGAGGTGCTTGTACTCAAGTGGAGTATTTCCATTTTATATTATTTTCACTTTTACTACAAATTAGCAGAAATGATTGCTCTTTTACTCCACTACATTTATTTTAACAGCCACAGTTACTACTTATGATCTGCAGGTTTAGATTCTTCATAAACTTTAAAATTATAGGGTACTTCTACTTGCAGTGGTGTGTTTTTCTAAGGCAAATACTTGCACTTTTACTTCAGTATTGAGTTTGTGTACTTTATACACCTCTGGTTGGGTTGGAGTTTTTGACATTTTGAAAAACTGAGAGGTACATGCCAAGCTTGTGTAGTGCCTTCAGCTATGATGAAATAATTGCACCCTCAATTTTTGGAGACACACAGAAATTAACATGGTTTTGAAAGTAAAGCAGAATTTATAACATTAAATTGATCAGAAACACACTGTACACACTGAGTATAGTAGCTGCAAACAACATTTTTTAAGGGAATATTTACATAAACATACAGTATAATCAGCAAACATTAGTACCGTCTTCCAATAGCATGTTATTTTTTCTAATAAGAGTTTATTAATTTAAAAGGAGAACTAACACAACTGAAGACATGGATCTTTTCATGGATAACATGGTAATTCCTATGGGTCTGACTGGTAGTGTATCTGTCTGTCTCACTTTACTTTACTTATTAAATTGCTGGAGAAGTTCTCTAAATAACTGATTGTTTCTAATAATAAAAGGATTCTGTTGATCCACTAATCATTTCAGCAGTACTTGTAACTGTAGCGATAAATGCAAGCAGACTGGTTGGAAAGCTGATTTAACTAGAGGTAAACTTGTTGTTATGGAAAGAAATAAAGCCATCTCCAGTTTGAATGTCACACAGCAGCTAAATGTATGAAACCAACTACTCAAATGTGCTGCTGAATGAAAAAAAAAAAAAGACGGAGTGAGAAAGACGCATCAGCCAACAATCGAATCATGAAACACTTTGACTGTTGATCACAAGTTTCTGTTCTATTCATGAACAGTTGGAAGATAACCAGAATTCTGGACCTTTGTATTGTCAAAGCTGAACTGCCTGGCAAACAGTTTTTTCAACTTTCGAAATCCTGTAACATGTAGTAGAAAAGCTTTTTCCCTCCATTGCACTTTTTTGTATATTTATATGATGCTGCAGCTCGACATATTGTCTTATTCTTTATTTAACACTGTCAGGTATTTTGAAGCTACTTTGTTTTAATCATACAAAAGTAATTCCGATGCCAGGTTAAAAGAAATGAGCAACACAATGTCAAAATATCGGTATTAGTGCAAATTCTCCACTTCTCTGCTATCTGCTGTCATTCTGTGCTCTGTTTCAGTCATTTCAGTTAAACTTATGAGCAGGAGAACTTGTCAATCAACCGCCTGCCTATTGCTTTCACCTCAGTGTGAAGTGGAAGAGAGGGGTGAGATAATGAGTGTGCTTCTGCTTCTCTGCAAACATGCCAACTGCAGCTTTAATGCAAAGAAATGAAAGGTCTAATTTTGGATCAAACTTGTGTTTCACACTGGGAATGATCTGTGAGTACTGTCTGATCTGATTACCAGGCTAATGGTTGCCATAGCACATTATTTTCTGTACATGTGCTTTTTCCTCACAGTGCAACACAAGAACATCAGGACTCACCACACATTTAAACCCAGTGCTTTTGCTGACCAACCAGCTCAACAACGCTCAAAGTGCCAAGGTGCATAATTTATGACATCTTTAGGGCTTTTCTTGAGCTCTTAAATTTGGTACTTTAACACAGAGAAATACTGAGTGAATTATCCAGCATTAAAGTAACATAACATAAGTACCCAGTTTAATGCAGAGTTTTTACTTGAATATTACACACTGCATGTGAGGAAACAGCGGGTGGGAGGGAAAGGATTATTTCTGCTCTTGAGCTTGATGACAAACTCACAGAAACATACAGAGGAATGTAATGCAAGAAATGGGTGCAAATGGGGTGAAAACTGGAGAACAATTATAACACACTCACAGGCTTTTGTAAAATGGAAAAAGACAGAAAGAATAAGAGGCACACTAATGTTTCATCAGTATAAAACATCAGTATAAACTTATTTCAGTATTTTAATGACAAAACTATCAATATCAGATATACTTTCTCTAAGACACATACTTTCATCAGATGGTTCATTCATGTATACAATTTATGGATTTTAGTGGTGCAAAGGTCAAAAAAGGAAATATATGTCCTACCTAGATCAGGTGGGGCTTGTTGTGCTTTGTGTCCAGAGACAGTGTCTCTTCGTTTCCAGTCTATGTGACCCCACAGTGAGCTGATGCCAGCTAAGACTGGAGATGCATTCACACACTGTATTCCACTGGGTCTCGAGATCTGTTTCAAACTGCAGCAGTTTCGTAGTTTGTGTTACATTCCACTGAGCATTGACACTTGTTCTGAATCGATACTCCAAAAGCACACAGTGATATTAACGTCTATAAATAACTGAGCGTGTTAGTGTATCTGCAAACACCACCTGCCAACAAGTGTCATAACACATGCGTGTTTGTCTGACTGTCTGACAAGCAGGTGACTGTCCTCTGGTGGGTTTATAAGGCCGTGTTCAAGTTCCAGACACAGAAGTATTGCTCGTATAGTCAGCGCTTAAGTCAGCCTAGAAAAAAAGAGTAATCAAGAGGACTCAAACTAAAGCAAAGCCAGAGAAATTGAATGCATTACAAAAGCCCAATACAGCAAAACACAGCTATGTTGCAAATGCACCGATCTGTGACTATAAATATGTCACAGACAAATAGATATATCAATAAATGATAAATCGTCTGCCTCCACTACCAAGTCACTGGAAACAGGGCTCCTTCAAGGTATCTGGATATATCTTATTAAGGATATAGAAAAGAACTATAGTGATCTTATAATAAATTTTATGATACTATACAAATATCACAGAAAACTAGAGACCATATATTTATATATAATAAATAAATAGCCTAGTAATATTTAAGAGATAAAAGTGCAACTCACTACTGAGCACCACAGACACACTATTGACTTCCTATATAAAGATTAGAGGAATATTAGGATTTTTCTATTGGGTAAATCTGACTCATCAACTACAAACACGTCAGGCTATTAAGAAAAAACATTACTACACAAAGTTAAACTGGTGTAAGTGGTATGTACTGTACGTTGGAGGACGTCCTTTCAAAGGGCACTGGTAAATTCGCAGGTGCAGGCCTTTACTGTACTTTTCCAAAGTGCTGAATTTACCTTTAAAGTGACCCAAAAGTGCCAAATTGAAAAGAGTACCAGGTGACAGTTAAGTAGGCCACAGTTTGTTATCTTGCATCTTCAGACTAATTAGTGAGAGGTAAAACGACAGAAAACAAACACTCCCAAAGCCAGCTGAGTGGTATGATTTCACACTGAGGCACTGTTCATCTCCCCCCCGCCTTCCCCCGGTAGCAGCAGCAGCCTGCTTCTTGGGCACCGGCAGCAGCGGCTAATCCAAGGCGGGCAGTCCGGCTGAGAGCTCACCCTCCCCGCCTCTCCCTGTCCTCTCTCCCTGGTGCCCTCCGCCCCGACCCTGCACTCGCAATCCAGGTGACCGACGGAGGATCCGCTGAGGCCAATTTCTCTCATCTTTTAGACAGGAATGTTGCCTTAGTAGTAGTCCGCCTGGCGCATGTGAAAAATTAACTTGACAAGAACGGATAGGTGAAAAAAGTACAGACGTTTCTGCTTTGGACTGATGGTGATAAATTGCAATCACAATCTAGGTATGCACGCAGAGGGAAAAGAGCTGCGTGCCATGCACCCGCGTGCATCCATCGCTTATGTCCGTGTCCATGTGTGCGTGATGAAGTGGCGCGGTGCGCTATAGATCCGCCTCTCTGTACGGAAACCAATGTAGAAAAGGACGCGCTCTGCTCCGCGCTCTCCGCTGCGCGTTTTTTTTTCTTCTTCCCTGACAGGACTCTTTGAACGGGGCAGCTGGTGAGCGAGCAGGGGAAATTAAAACGGAGTCATAATTTCCAGCGCATGCGGAAATATATGTCTCCAATAAGCAGACCGTTGAGGAAAATGAGAAATTGAAGTGATCCGGTGGACTGGCCAAGGCACAAGCAAATGCAACAGAATAAAGTAGACTAAAAACTGCAATGCATAAAAACTGAACGCGTGCCAGCAGCTGACAGGCAGTGCAAGAAAAATCGAGGCGATGATGGCAACTTAGTCCTTCGCCTTCCTTCCCACCAAACGGCGATTCATCCTTAAATCCGCCTGGCAAGCGATATATGTTGTAGCGTCTTCTGTCTGCTGCCTGGATAGAGATTATCCTGCCCAGGTGGATGACAGTACAGTTTAGGAGCAGCAGTGCACTGATGCCCTGCGCTTCAGTCTTTTTCTCCTTCCCTCTCTCTCTGTGTTTCCTCTAGTAGAGAGATGTTTAGAAGGGGTGGGGCTGGATGGATCCCTACCAGGACCCGGAGTGAATTTAAGTCCTGCAAGAAGCCCTCATCACTTGTTTCTCCATTTTTTCTGTGCTGCTCACTCTTTTCTGTTTCCCCTTCACCTTCTGCTGACATGCACACGTAACATAATATTAAGTCCAGAGCGAGGGCCAAATGTGTGGGGAAAATGCATGCAGTCATTTTATTACACATGCAGTTTACAGTATATCCACAAAATCCTGCAGGTATGAGCAGAGAGTTTCTCAAGGGCAGGGCCTCTGATATAAAAAAGGGGGCATCTGTCAGCGCTGGGGTATATACGTCTACAACGAACAAACTTTATTACTTAGGTCACTGACTAACACACCCCCTGTCAATGAATTTGGAATAGCACATTTCAAATATAGTGTATGGTGACGCTGATTGTGTAAAAACACTGCATTTTCATGACAAGATTAGCAAGAATACTTAGTGTCAGCATGCCTACCACTCTTGTCCAAAGCAATACTCAATGCATAGCAACACACTGGCTTCATGGCAACGAGTTTTCAGAGCCCCTGACATCATGGCTACGGCTGGTAAATATGGACATCTTCCGACTTTCATGATAATGCATCTGCTACTCTGATGTGCAGAGAGAGAGAGAGCAGAGAGTGGCATCTTTTTTAAGTTGGGAGAAGGACAGAGGGTTGAGGCCATGGGACAGGTAGTACACTGGGAGTTTTTACACACCCAAAGGTAAATCATGACCAATCAAAAGAGAAAGTTAAAAACATTGCAATGCTTTCAGCAATGAGCAATCTGCACTTCCAGAGGAGGTAAAGGGTATCTTTGATCTGTTACCATGACAACTGTGGGTTTGAATCAACTTTTTAACCGTTGTACTATGACACAGTACCGTTGCTGTACTAACTGCACCACAGTCGCCTATCACTGGTGAGATAGGTGCGGATAAAAATAACATGATCTCCATGTAGGTCGTGGATATCATTCATGATTTTTCCTCCTCAAAAACTGCATCTTTGTGTAGTTTCATATGAAAGTAAATATTTCAGGTTGAAAAGGTGATCAACAGCTAGTGTATATGAAGGTGGTTAAATTGACTTTACCTGGGTTTGCTTTGTACAACATCGATGCTTGTGGCACCAAATGCTTTCAAGTACCAGAGGCCACAGAGACAGGGTTTAGGGATTCCAACAAACATTTCAGCTACTTTACCCCCCACAGTTTTCTTTCTCTCCTCTTTTCCTCTTGTTCTTTTCTCTCCCTCCCTTTTTCTCTTCCTCTGTACTTCTCACTTTCTCTGCAATACTGTCTGTCTGCTCTATAATTATTTCCATGGTTACCATTAAGGATGTGAAGCTAAGCCTGATGTACTACGGTAGTAATCTTTTCCTCTCCTTTCATCCGTTGCTTCTTCTTCTTATGCTGCGTTGATACGTGAGTCTCTGCAGCCTTCTCTCACATATTCCTTTCCAGCACTTTTCTGTTGCTGCATGTGCAATCTGCTTAAAACCAACATTTAATTTGGAAGCTTATACAGCTCCATTACATGCACAAATGCATACTCATGTAATCCATATGTAAGCAAGTCAGGCAGTCAATCAGTCCCTTATCCAAGAATTAAGTAATGGTAAAGCACTTAAACTGTACAACCAATGGCTTGTACAGTAGTTTCACATGCATGTTTGACGTTGTTGGTTAATGTCAGGCTCACACATTATTGTATTTCATTACTTAAGTAGGAAAACTGTCCTTCAATCCTCCACCCTGCAGAAGTATTTGCCTAATACAATTAGGTCCAGAAGTTAATGGGTAATGTGTTTTTATTGATTTCACCTTTATATGCATCTGCAATGAAAACAGTCAAGATGTGATCAATGTGTAGACTTTAAAAAGATTTCACAAAAATATGGGATTAACTGCTTAGGACTTAGAGACATTTTAAGAAGATTACCTCAATTTCTGCGGCTCAAAAGTAAATCAGGTCTGGGGTTGATATCAGGTAATAAGATGGTATTTGGCAGCTGTTTGACTGGAGTTCCATTCTTATAAAGAAAGAAAGAAGGGACTGGTGAGCTCAACAATATCGAAAGACCTGGCAGGGTACGGAAGACAACTAGCATGGATGATCACAGAATTTCACTGTAGTGGTGTACTTTATAAAGGCATAAAAACTCTGCCAAATACATTTGTATCTAACTGTAGCTACAACCAGAAGCAGTTTTGTTTAGGATAGCTTAGCATAAAGCATGAACACAGGAAAAACCACAAGCCTGATAACAAAACCTTACCACCATTATAATGTATTTAGACATAAATTCATCCAAACCCCATTAGCTGTCTACTAAAAACACAGTCTCACTCCCAGGGTATAAGAGAACAGGTGAGTTCTGATAGAAACGATTTCATGCTGTCATGTCTACCAGATCTCCTCTACCTTCTGCCTGTCAGTCTAAAGTTGACCAAGTGCCATCAGCTCCAATTCCAGGGAAACCACTGCAGAGCAGACACCAGTTTGTGTCAGCCTCTATGTCTCAGACAGATAGATAACGGGAGGTTTGAGCTGACAGCAGAGGAAGAAACCTGAAGAGTTGTAACAGGAAACACACTGTGACAGCTACACCCCTGAAGAGCTGGAGGAGAAATGGTAAGCTGGGAGGGGGGCTTGTGTTGCACTGTAAGGAGCACCACAGAGAAAGTCTTGTATTCTGTGACGGGATGATGGATGATTGAACAAGGTGGACAAAACTAAACGTGCACACTGCCACCTGGCTGGGCCTTATGCCAAGGCAGGATGATGATGACCATACCAGTGTGGGATGGGCTGGTACATACACATGGGTATTGTTTCTTTCTAATCATTACTGGTCAAGAGGCAGAGTCCAATGAGTTAGCCAGAGGTTGGAATTGGTTAGTATTTATTATTACTTGATAATAGGCTTTAAAATGACAACAGAAAATTAAAGTGTCAAGGCTGTTGGCTGCCATGTTAACACCATGGATCTACAGGTGGTACACTGTCTTGAGATTGCAAAGCCAGAAAGTACAGTAGTGTGATCAATGACTAATGTAATTTCCTATTTTTCAGTTCATGTTAACGTGGGTCTTTCTATTGTAATTTGACCTTTCAGTATTTCTGGATGTTCTGTGATTATTTGGAAAGAAGTGCAAATTAAATGACTGTAACTGCAGAACAGTTATGCATGAAAGGATGCATTGCAAGAATATAATATGTTATACATTTCTACATCTAGGCAGTGGCCTATACATTTTGAAACTAGCAACTTCTGTAATGGTTTAAGTTACATGTCCAAACTAAAAAAACTAAATGGGTAAGTTATAATTAGATGAAGTTATGGCTTTTACAGAGATTAAGCTATAAAAATGAACATTAACAATAGGAATTCATTGGTGATCACAGTCAGATGAGCTAAGCTGTGTGGCCTCTTACTACATCAGGAACTATTTTTTATACTACAACTACAGGAGTTTTAGTTTGTGACATCTTTTGGATTGCATCAACAGCAGTGACTGTTTTTCATTATTTTGCTCTTTATTTTATATGTTCCACTGCCATTCTGCAGATTCAAATCAGAGCACTTCCAAATACAAGCCCACATTTTTAACCTTTAAAATACTGCCACCTGAGAACGGTGCACCATCCACCCACACATCTCTGCAGCTCTTGCAGCTATAGCAAAGTCATTTGTGAATCATCAATATCTTGCCAATTTCTGCTGTGCAAGAGGATGTGAAGAGGTGACAATCAACTCCAACAATGCCTAAGTCATTCCTCAGATACATCCTTGTGGGCAGTAATTTTCTGAAGTGAGAGTGTGATCTAAACTGAATAGTTGAGTTGACATCATGGTTGCTATCGGTTTAGACACAGCTGTGCAGCTGACACATTATGGGCTGCTTTGATGTGTTGAGGTTCTTTCTGAAAATGCAATCAAACCAATGGTCACCTAGCCAAACTGAGAAATAACAGGACTGTTTTTACTTGAAAGCATCAAATTAAAGTGTGTTGTTCTATAAGTAAACTGATGGGAAAATGAGCACTTGTGCATCAAACGTACAGCAAAATTTAAAGTGTAATGACACTGCATTTCATATGATGCTTATGGCCCTGCATGATAACACACAAAGCACATGAATTTAAAGGCGTGAAACCCAAGTAAGACACTCTTGGATTTGATATATACACACATGCACAACGTCACTGACATATACACGAAAACATGAACATATTGCTGGTTTTGTCACATCCACCTACACATGTATACAGTGCAGTAAAACAATTATTTGCCTCTTCCTGATTTTTTTTTCTTTTTGTCACACTTAAATGATTAAAATTTTAATATTACGCACAGATAACCTGAGTAAATACAAAATGCAGTTTAATAAATGATGATTTTATAATTTGTTGAGAAAAAAAAGGCTGTCCAAATCTATGTGAAAAAGTGACTGACACTCACTTTTTTGGAAGGTGCGCTTCCTGTTACAAAAAATAACACAACATTTCATAAAAAGAGCATCATATCAGAAGTCAAACATGGTGGTGGTAGTGTGATGGTCTGGGGCTGCTTTGAAGCATCAGGACTTGGACGACTTGCCATCGTCAACAGAACCATTATTTTTGCTCTCCACCAGAAGATCCTGAAGAAGAATGTTCCGCCGTCAGTTCATGACTTTAAGCTCAAGTGCACAAGGGTGCCACAACCAGTTATTAGATTTAGGTTGCAATTACTTTTTTAAATTTAGTGTCAGGCAAGTTTTGCAGTTTCATGATCTGAGTGACAAATATGCAAAAATCAATCAATCAATCAATCAATCAATCAATCAATCAATCAATCAATCAATCAATCAATCAGAAAGGGGGCAAATACTGTTTGACAGCACTGTACATATTGAAAAAGGATCCGATTGTAGGAAACCCTTGCTGGACATACGGCAGTATGTACCAGACTAACTGTCTTGTCTCTTATTTTGCCACAAGAGCTTGATTGAAATCGCAACACTTATAGGTTAGAAATGAAAACATAAACTGTGGATGCATATGAAAGTATTTTATATCAGGCAATAGATATGCAGTGCAGACACAAGCAAAGATGCTTGTGGAAGTGAGCACTAAACTTCGTTTTTTGTGTAATGGACAAACTCACATACACAAATCTACGTCTTACTCCAGGGTGAAAAAGACTGTATGCATCAGCATAGAAAAGCACAGAGCCTTGAGGTGACAGCGAGACACAGAGCTGGTGTTGGCCTGACAACACCACCCTCCTCCCTCTCTGCCTTTCAATCTCACAATACTCATTCCTTCTCTCTCTCTCTACTCTTCTTCCTCCTGTAGCTCCTCCCTCCGTCTCAACACCTCTCGTCTTTTTCTTTCCAGGCTGCATTACACTGCTGCGTACAGATATTCAATTAAAAGGCTGTTGGGTATAAACTGAAATACCTAATGTTGCATACACACACATACACACACTCTTATGCACAGATCACCAGGGAAGAGAATGAAATGGAGATGCAGAGTAATATCACACACCAGTAGGTGCAAAGGAATGTGGAGTTCTTGAGATATTTGTCATTGAGATACAATTGAATTTATGCAGGCACTGTACACGGCTGCAGATTTTATCACTCCACAGAGTTTTCTTATTTTTAATTTGTTCTATGGCAACCACAGAGAATGACTCTTGTTTTATTTTTCTCTCGTTTCCCTCAGATGAATTCTCTGTCTCATCTATTTTTAAACTAATCAAAGAACAACTCTGACATACTGTTGTGGAATATGGTTTTTATTCTCTCTTGAGTTACACTGGTTTTAGGGTTCATATTTTTCTTTTAAAAAGATTTTAAGGTTTTGTGAAACTGTATTTATTACAGTTTTATTTACTGTAATCTTACAAACACCTTACACCTTCTATTTAAGATGCATTGCATAGTTCTTCCCAACATTTTGAAGGAAAAAAAAAAAGAAAAAAAAGACCCTTTTTTCAGGTCTTTCTTAACTTGGATGTATACCTCTAAACGACTTTGCAGGGGCAATCTCAGTTTAAAATGTACACCTTTTCCAGCTCCGTATACACACTCCTTTAACTACCAAATCGAAGCTGCATTTCTCTACGGGGGTATTAGAAGCTGACTTTGTCCACCTCTGGAAGACTGCACGGGTATTAACCCACTGCTGATCTGTTCATTATGCAAAGTTCGCTTATAGGGAAGTCAAAGTCCAATGTTACCAAGAAGCCTCCTCCTTTTGATCTCAGAGAAGAACAGTTTAGTTCACAAAAATACATGGTGCTTAAACTCAAAGTGCTATACATTACTTAGTGTTTTCTAAAAAGTGCAATAACTACCTTTTTCTGACCTAAAATTATTATAAGTGATCTGGAGGGGTTTAATAAGGTGGGTGATCAATACAGTTTGAATTCAAAATGCACAGCTAAAGTACAGTGAGTCCACTGCGCTAAATGAACAGCAGTACTCTCCTCTCTCATGCATATTTCAAATCCTCAAAATGTTTTCTGATACATTGTGGATATGGGAGAGTAATGGATACGTTTTCTGCAAGATGAGCCTTAAATTGTCTATATTTTACAGTCATACATGGGAATGCTGGCTAAGCATACGTAAGGCAGCTTCTGTCATAATTTCCCTCATGTCTCACCCATAGGACATGATTTGTGGTGCAGCTGATTAGTTTCTAACTCTGATCATTTATATTCCTCAATGTGAAATTTGTTTCAGAGACAGAAATGATTAACAATAAAAACAAGACACATCAAAACATAATAAGATATTGTAGTAAAATCAAAGAAAGAAATTAACACCAGTCACTTGGTAAATTTTGGTCATTTCTAATTGACTGACACAGGTCATTTTCATCAAGTTCTAGTATAAACTTTCTACTTAGGCCACTCCACCTACTCCACAGTACATCTGCAGATATGCTGTGTGCGTGTCTATCAGATAATTTCATCATTGCTGTCATCTTCTGTCTTTAGAACAGCACAATACTAAATATAAAACTCTCTCACCAGAGTATTCTATTTAGCTGCAGTGTAATTAAAAGAAAGTTTCCTTTGGTGACAGACTAACATAATGGTTTTTAATATGAAGCACATACATTCATTAATAGCTCAATTTAGAACTAGCTAAAGAAATGTTGGAGATGCTGTACAGTGTTCTAGTGTTATAGAAAATGACAAGACTTTAACATTAACGACTGCATAGTTGATCTCATTAATGCTGTCGTCATCTCCACCGCCTTTGTGCCATTGTTTTCACCACTTCCTTGTGTATTTTTACTCTTTTGCCAAGCGGGGTGTATTGCCTTCTTGCAAGCAGTTCTGTCAAGGTTGTTGCACCTTGACTTCATTGTGCTTCTCTTTATCTGCTTCAATGTACCATCCCTATGCTATCCCCTGTGCTAACATTGCCACTGTTAGAAACCTATTTATGATTCACAACTTGGCGGCTGATGCTGATGCTGGGAGGTAGCAGGAAGCTAAAGGTTAAAGTGATGCTTTGAGACATATTTTCTTGATTAGTTTGTAGAGCTTGTGTGTTTGAAATGTGCTTACGCAGGAAAGTATGATAACATCTAGACTGAAAGTGTCACCCTTGAATTTTTTTTGATCAAACATACAAGGTTATTTTGATTACATGTGAAGGCAACTTTGCCTCTTTTTCATCCATGCTACCAACATCACTCTAATGATAGAAATGTCAGTCTAGGCTGTAATATCTTAAAAGCTATTACATAAAACTTGGTACAAGTATCCATGGTGCCCAAATGACAAATGCTAATAGCTTTGATGATCTCTTCACTCTTGCTATGACCACTAGATGGTCAGATTTCTTTGTTACCAGTGAAATGTGTCAGCATATATCTGATGGATTCCCACATGTCTGCACTGCTGCCTCCTAGCATGCTTCCTAGCTTGCTAGGGGGCAGCAGTGCGGCATGTTGGTAGAGTGATCCCTTCGACTCTTGGGTCTGTGGTTCACGACCTGGCTCCTCCTTGCTACATGTTTTGACCCTCAAAATGTCTAAAAAGCCAAACTGAGGTCCAACAAGCCAGTGCACTCAAAGTGCCGAGCCCAGAACAAAAACTAGCAAAGGTTATGTCAGGAAGGGTATCCGGTTAAAAAAAAATGTGCTAAACTAACGTGCAGATCATGATATGATATCACAGGATGTGTTTCCCTGCTTGCTACTTATTAAAGGTGTGTGAAATTGTTATTTAAGTTCATTAGCCTATTTTAATCTTTAAAAGATTCAGATGCCATTAGGCTTATGGATAGAGAGCCTGCCTATTTGGGAATGAAACATGTTTGCAGCTCCAGTGTCAAGGTCAAGGTTCAACATTTTAGTGCTATATTTTTTTCACTTTATCCAATTAGAGTTAATATACACTAAACTGAAAAATTCAGGTAATATAAAATGTCACTGGTTAATTGTTACAGTCTTAATAAATGTCTTTCAGGTTAAGTGTTGTAAGCTCTTATTTTCATTTGGTACTTTTTTTTGTCAAATGTGCAGTTTTTTTTTTCCAATTTGTAAAAAAGTTCACTTTACTTGGTATGCCATTTTGAAAGGTGTCAAACTACGCTCTTAGTGAGGAACATACAATAAGAGAATTCAGATTTAAAAACAAGTTGCACATTAACAAAATTGGCATACAAAATGTTACTTTACAGCAGAATAAATAGTACTGAAAATTAATATTGGTAATAAGCAGGCTAGGGTGATATCCTGCGTCTGCTGAAAGGCTCTACAATGTTGGATACACTGTACACATTTCAGAGCTTTCTGCAATTCCCTTAGATCTCTGACTCGAAGGAACTAATACACACACATTTTAGGTTTGAATGTGCAGAAGATGCAGAAAACTAAAATGAAGTGTAAGGAGATAAAATGTAGCATAGCGAATGAGAAATATCCAACATGCTGCTGAAGTGCTGTGAAGTGCCCAGTAGTAAAAGACTGGTTGTACCGATCATGTGCCAGGTGTGAATGCATGTAAGTCAGCGTGGAGCAAGGTGTTACTGAACACATGCACTCAGCAAAATAAAAAACAAACAAAAAAAAAAACACCACCATCTTGTCTGGAGGCGATACTGCTTTGTGTTTGATGCTATCTATTTTGACTCCTGGGGGAATTTAAACATATTAAATGCATATGAAGCTGTTTATTTCCCAGAGGAATATATGCTAATCTGTCGAATCTCCATAATATTACCCCAGGGGAAATTGTAAAATGAGTTGTTGTGGTTAAAAGTGGCATAGGTACAGGTATGACCATCTGTGTTTTGATGAATGTCTACACCAGTGTGAATGAAAGTGTCATAAACACATAAAGGTATTTTTAATACTAACCAGAAAGCATTATTCAATTAAATGGTCAAAGTAAAAAAATACATGCTTTCTACAGCAAAATATTAATTTAGAGGACAAATCTGGTAATATTTGTTGTCAGCTGTCATAAAACAGCACTCTACACTGAAGTGCAGTGATGTTGCTGTTAGTAATTTGGAATTTAAAAATGAACAAACTTGAAATATTTGTGATAATTATTTAGTAAATATAGTGCTCATAGGTGAAACAGACTTAAAACAGTAGAGAGATCAGTAAAGAGCTTTTCTACCTGATAAGGCCTCTTCAGAAACCTCTGTTATCACCCTAAATGATCAGGTTTGGTCAGATTTAAAACTTACAGTTTTGGCTAAATTGACGTGTTATCGTTGAAGACATTTCTAAACCTTTTCACAACTTGCACAAGTATTTTCAATGCACTGTGCCTGACCACCAACATGAATAAAACCAAATATCTTGTCCAGAATATGAATTCATATTTATCTCCACATTTTGCATCTACAATACACAATAGTTTCTGTTGTTGCATTTAAATGGGCACTGATGTGTGTGTGTGTGTGTGTGTGTGTGTGTGTGTTTGTGTACTGCAGACCTAGCTGCCGCCAGACAATACAGAGGAATGAAGGCATTGTTAATGTGAGGGAGGTCTAACAACAGAAGGGGAAGAACACACAAATAAACAGTAACAGTGCAAACTTATAAGTCAGAACTGAAATGTGTTTAACTGCAAAACAAGTGTTGTCTGTCGTGCTGGAGAAAATTGTTTCATTGGTCTTTTCTGAAAAGGTTCAGTTGGTCTCTGAAGGAGTGTAGTTTTCAGATGTTTATTAGTATACCACTGATCAATTACTCAAATAGAAAAGGACCATTTGTAAAATTTTTGCAGTGTCACAGGTTTATAAAGGGTTGATTTAGTGAGTGAAATGTATGTTCTGTAAATATGACTAAACTACTCGATGTACTAAAAACTGAGATTTTACTTTAATGATAGAAGTGACATCTTCATTGAGTAACTGTGTTACGTACGTAAGTAGATTACAGTCAAGTCTTCTGCTTATCACATACTTCTCTGAGCAGTATGTGTCTGTCTGGAGGGTTTAAAAAGGTCAGCTGCACAGGTCAGACAAGGACACAATCCTCCCTGGCTGAAATGGAAAACTTTTGTCTCTCAGGAAATGATAGCAATGTTATTGATTGTATGGCCGATTGTACCACAATGAAAACAGCAGCGACAATAGCCTAAACAGTAAGTGAGGCCCTGAAATCAAGCAATGCCCCTATCGGATTTACGTGGGAATGCAACCGGCATACATGGCATGTTAAGATTTTTGGACAAGAACAAAACAAGGGCGAACCTGATGCTGGAAATGTCTGGGTGACATGTTATATTTGCAACGGTGTAGTTGACAAGATTATTCAGCTTAAGTCTTTTAATTTAGGCTTAATTTTTATTTTGACTCCCTTAATTTTATAATTATTCTGCTGGTAGTTTTATATCTTTACTCCAAGCGATGCACAAAATTGGCATGTTTGGTGGTGTTGTGGTGTTTTATCACTTTTTCAAAGTCAACTGCAAATTAAGTAAACTGCTAAAATGGACAAACATTTCTCAGTTTTACTTATGCTTACACACTGTTTTCATAGTCAGCTTGATATGCACATGCTAGTTTTGGACATACCTTCTTTGAATTAGTTTTTAACTGTTACCAGTTGCTACAAGTTAAAGTATCTGTGTGAGATGAGATGCTTAGTTCCAAATTAAATTCAATTTACAGGCTTTGTGTATCATAGATAGCGTGGATGATTTGTTTTCAACCTTTTTGTCTGACATTCCCATTGTCTAAACATGTTATTTAGCACCACAGTCTTTCACAGTACTCTCAGAGTGGAAACAAATAAACACTTATTCCTGTATCTGGAAGTTGAGTCATGGAAACTAGACTTCTTTCTGTTAGGTCGAAGTGTTTCAGTGTTTTATCAGACTGATGAAGCTACAGTTCAGCTGCTATTCAGATTATTTTCCTCCTTAACATTCACACTGGATATATTCTTACCAGACCATAACTCCTATTTGACACATAATCTCAGCTACACACAACTTTTCTACATACCTTCTGGCGACTACAGAAGTAGCACCTGGGTTACAAGTGCCGCTGGTTGAAAATCACTGGTGTGGATCATCATTATTTCACCGATCACTGAGCTTTCATAACAGTGATACGCTGTGAAGATCAGTGTGTGAAATGAAACTGTCAGCACCAAAGCCACTAAGACATACAGTACTCTTGTAACATTTATAGAAGATATGCAGAGATGTATTTTGCGTACTCAACCTGAGCAACTGATGATTTTTAATACCTTGAAGTGAACCTTTCACAGAGAACTTAAGATCTTCTCATCATTGCACATCAGACAGATGCAGTCGTTAAGGACAGTATGCTATGTGGCAATATTTGTGTATGTATGGATGTGTGTTTAAGTTGACGACCACACCTGAAGCTGACTAATAACTGCAGTGGCCAGCTGTCACTCAAACTCAGTAGGCATTGCTTCCTTTCTCTCACTAGTTTTCCCTTTATGCATGTTGTTAAGGTTTGATAATATAGCTGTCCGTTATATCACACCATCCCACGGGGTGTATCACTCAGAAAGACATTTCAAGTTATATAATCATTCCATTTACATATCATTTTGCATAAAAATCTTAATTTATGGTATTAAGAGAGGGCCTCTGCTGTATAATCTCGAAATGCCAGCTGTGACCAAAAACATTCAAGAAAGAAGGGGATCTGAATGTCAGCCAGGTAGTGACATGTTTTAATGTAGAAATATCTGTTTTCTTCTTTATCTGTATCCACCCACCCAAACACAGAAAGAGAAATGTTTACTCTGGTGCTCTTCAACTCAGTATGACCTTAAATGTCTGAAGGTAAAGCTTTGCCCTTGCAACCTCGTTTAGCTGTATTTGCGTTTTAGGCTTTGATGCTCTGGTAAAAATTGTTGTTCAGTCATGTCTTCTGCAACCTAGAAAAATAATATCTATAATAAATTGTTTTCATCTTTTGCAGACCTGGAAAAGGTTATGCAAGCTCCATTTTCACCACAGTTCTCTGACAGCAACTTAGCAAGTTATCGAGTCTCTCTTGGTCTGTCAAATGTATCTTTTTAGACAGATACTCCAAAAAGTGTCTGTTGTTAGTGCCTGTTGAGTTTAACTCAGCTCAGGTCTTTAATTTAACGCATTTAGTAAATAAATGAGTTAACAGTCATGCTAGCAAGGGTACCAAGTACCAAGGGTGGATCTAAAAGGGGACAGCTTACCCCAAACTACAGGGGTTGCTGGAATCTCCCTACTTACAGCTGAAGGTTTTTTCTATGTTCTTAGTAGCATATTACTATTTATGTCATAAAAATAACTATTTGCTGGTGTACAACTGTGATATAAAACCTGAAACCTGAAATTCTTATAAAGATATCATCTTTTGTGGTCATCTAGACCACATGCCAAAACCTTCTTGTCACCCATTTGTCACCCCATGTAAACAATTCTAGATGCACCACTGGGCAGTTCAGTTCACAGTTGTTAAATCCTAATGCAAGGCTCAACATTTTATTTTTGCATGTTAGCTTGCTAAAATATTATTAGCAAATAAGCATGAAACACAAGTTTACCTGACACTGATTTTAGTTACTATCATTAACATTGTCATTTTCTCAAGTAATGTTAAAGTTATATATGCTAGGGACCCTTGCTTTTAACTGGTACAAAAAAACGAGAGCACATTACTCCAATCTTGGCGTCACTTCACTTGCTCCCGGTTTGTTTTTGTATTGATTTTAAAATCCTTTTGTTTGTTTTTAAATGTCTTCATGGTGCCCACACGCCCCACAGTATCTGACCTTCTATTGCCGTACACTCCATCACGTTCTCTCAGGTCAGCAGATCATTAACTTTTAGTCGTGCCCAAGACAAAGTGGAAGCTTTGAGGTGGCCGTGCTTTTTCAGTTGCTGCCCCAAAATTGTGGAATGAGTTGCCTTTGTACATCAGGCAGGCTAACTCACCTTCTGTTTTTTAATTCTTTTCTTAAAACGCATTATTTCTCTTTGGCTTTTGACTAAGTTTGAGATGTTCTTTTTTTTCATATCCGTATTCTTTTGTATGTTTTATTTATTCTTATGTTTCTGTACAGCACTTTGGCCAACTGTGTTGTTTTTAAGGCGCTTTATAAATAAACAAATAAATAGGAATTGATATATCCTGGGCAGCGTTAGGCAGTTAAGTCTAAGTGTCAGTGTCGCTAAGATCAGTGGTGATAGAAAAAAACTAAGTTTGAGAACAGGCAAAGACCAAAAACTATACAATACTAACCCTGTTAATAACGACTTTCTATTTAAGTCAAGTTGCCAAATCTTTGATTTTGTTTAACCCTGGTTAAAAAAAACTTCAATTTGGGGATAGATTCCAACAACTAATAAGAACCAACTAACCATGACTTTCAGTGTGATGACTCATTTTTGAATTATAAACTACAATATGTAACTCAGTAATATATTCAATGCATATAAAACAGTTTAGCAAGTACAGCATTACTCAGACAGTCTCTTGATTCAACCCAGTGTGGATATGCAGCTTCATAAAGTGCTTTCAGGAGGCCTCTGGGTCTATGTCGATCAAAAACCAAACACAGCAGTGTAGCAAACCATTTGTATTCATTCAAGGTTCCACAGGCAAGACAGCTAGATGTTTCAGCAAATTCCTCCACAAACACAAGTTTGAACTTCATGAGGGGTGGAGTGGGGGGGGGGCATATTTACTTTTCCTAGTGACTGAATCACAATTGGTTCTTAAACTGTCAGTCTAGCTCTGCAACTCCAGTTTACATTGACTCATAACACTATAAGAACTGAAAGAACTTGAACTTGAAACAATTAATTATTCTGGGGTTATATTCTCAAAAATTTTTAGTTCTGTCAGAGAGCTCCAAAATTAGTCTAAAAAGTCCTAGCTAGAACATCTATCTTTAAAGTGATCAAAAGTATGTTGTAGTTACACGAAATTGTTGCCTCAAGTTTGTCATTTGAGTAGTACTTATGAGATTGTTAATGTGTATGTTCAAGTTATGTCATAATCCTATGGGACTTCCTGTCTCTGCTTTTATTTTGGTTACTGACTTCCTATTTTCCATTATTGTTACTGGTGGCTTGACCATTATTACCCTGATTTCTTTCAGCTGTGTTTATTTGTTTTACCTGGCTCCAGCCTCCTTTATATTCTTTGTCTTTCCCTGGCTCTCACTGTCTTGGATTGTCTGTTTGTGTGCGCATGAAGAGGAGGATCCTCTTCCACATGCTAACCCACACTGTCCCTGGCTAACCTTTACTCTAGCTCCTGGCCTCTGCTAACTATTCACCATTGTTCTCCAGGTCCAGTTCTTTCCTTCTGCACATTCATTCCTCATGCTGGTACAAAGTACTCACTTGCCGCTGACAAACATTGCATCAGCGGGTGTGGCTAAGAATAATTTTAAGTTTAGTTAGCCACCATTCACCAGGTTCCTGCAGCAATTGATAGCCCCCTGCCAGAGTTGATGTTGAAATGAAATTTTCATGCTAATAAAAATTTTTTGTACCCTGGCTGAAATTTTGTGCTCAGAGCTTGTCTCTGGAACAACAGGTTTAAAGCAGGGCTCCCTCCTCCCCTCCTGTTTGTTGATGTACCTCAGATTGCACACAGGGTTTACGCAAGGCGTGTTTGTCTACACTTACGGCTTCAAACTTTGAAGCAGACAGACCATTGGTCACCATCTTTGAGCTCCAGTCTTACAGTGAATCCAGCAGTGCTGTACAGGTCCACATTTAGATAGTAAAGCATGTCAGTCTGTCCACCTCAGTGATTCAATGTGGGATGCAACTCATTAAGTGCCATCTCTGCATGCAATATCTTATTAAGAGCCAACACTGTGCAATATTGTTGGCAAATAGATCTGGGAGATATGGCAAGAATACTAAATAAGATAAGAATAAATTATTAATATTAAATTAACTAACAGATCCTTTGTTTTGATGCAAACTTGACACTTGAAGTGCCATAGACTGAAAGTCATGTGCCCATAAATATTCAGTAGGTATCTGTATTCTGGTAAAGAGGGAAGAAAAATAATTAATAAACCAGTGCAAGGTAGTGGTTTCTTAACTAATCTATGCTTTATTATGCAACTTTTGGGACTCATGGGAATCAAAATTAATCCACTCCACTCTTCTCTGCCAAGCTCTCCATTCCCTGCTCTGCCACACCCTACCATGCTTTGCCATGCTCCACCCAATCTTTTAGGTATTAGTAATTTGGAATGAAAATAAATAAGAATGCTACAAAAGTGTCAAGAAGATAATAAAATCACATGGACACACTACTGTGAATGAGGTGTGGTCCCATATACAACTCCCCCACCGACTGTGGTTTGTTATGTGGTATAATGTGATGCTCAAAAGCTAGTGAAAAATTGCGTCCAATGAACACTTTAAAACACAGGAACTAAAACAATGCGGAAACATCTGTTTTGTTTTGTTTTAATCTTCTTAAGATGACAGATTGCCATAAATCACGATGCTTGTTTCAACAGTAACAACACTGGAAAGTCTGACACCGTTTTTCCTATGTGATATGTCTTTTATGTCTTTGATTTACATTGTCATTGTTTTATCCTTTTCTTTTTGGGCTTTGTTGAGTGGGTGAGTGCAGTGGGATGGTGTCAGAACTGTGCAGCAGTGTGGGGAAGGGACAAAGGATATGTGGGATACAGAACAGAAGGAACTATATGGGAGGATTGGGAGGAAATTAAAAACTTGGTATCCATTCTGATGCTGTATTTTTATCTTAAAAATCTTCAGACATTTGGGGAAAAAGAGCCAGTATGCCTAGAATGCAGCATTTGAACTGAAATGCACTGTTAAAATACGCTAGGAAGGTCACAAAATGTAAAGAGCACTACAGGAATTTCTCAGATAAGCCTGCTTTCTTACAATTGGAGGAATAATTGAGGACGAGGACAAACTGAGGAGAATGCTCGGCATGCTCAAAATGCTGTTAGCGAAAAACTATTTAGCCTAAGTTAACAACCAATCAGCTTTGTTGTGCTGCATTTTTTTTCCCCTGTGGCTAAGTCATTCTGATAATAAGGTTTCACTCAACAGCAGAGCAGACTTAGATGAAGTCAATTTGAACCAAAACATTAAGGCCAAATTCATTAATAGGAATTATCACATCACATTCTGGAGAGGTTAATGAAGGAGAGGTTGAGAAAATGAACGTGCTCTTTTTGCTTGCCTACTGTGTATCAAATGACAACATAAATTGAAGTTTGCAGGACTGTCAGTGTCCTAATGCTATGAATATTTGGTAGAACGAGTCCTCAAATTGGAGAGAAGAATGAGTATTACTGTCTTTTATGATATCAACTTTTGGATTGTAAAATATTCAATGGAATATTTTGACATCAACATTTTGAGAGATCCATACCAAATGTTTGTTTACTTCTGGTATCTAGGCTAAAAAATACATGTGAATTTTGCAATAATTTCTCCCCAGAAGTCCTGGCCTCAGTCCAGCAGGCAAATAAAATATATCACAATCATATATATATATATATATATTTTAGCAGGTTTGTGATCAATGTCATGTCACTTTCATGAAATGTTAATTAAGCTCAAAATTTGCATTTAATGCTTATGCTGCACTATAATTATCCAGCAAAATGAATGTCTTCATTATATGTTAATTACCTCCCCAACTTTGTTGTGTTTTCTCAGTCTTTAAAAAGGTGGTAGGAAATGAAAAAGGGAAACAAATGCTTTTCCATTGCATCATGTGTTGTGTGTTACAGCAACACGTTAGCCAAAAAAAAAAAAAAAAAAATTACCATGGCATTGCGAGTTTGACTAGTTTGACTAATCACAGATCAACTGTATAGACATATATCGGCCATATCAGTGTGTCACTACATCAAGTATCCAGCTGAGATTCTTGTCATGTGTCTTCATTCATCAATATGAAGAGAAAAATGCAGGCTTGTAAAGTATGCCCTGTGATGAATAACAAATCAAGGTTGATGCATTAGCGTTGTCACCAACACATGGTTTGGCAGGTGCAGCAGTATCTGCAGTTCAAGCTTCTTTTATGGAATAGATGGAAATATTCCGAACTGGCAGCCCTTCTTTTGAAGCTGAGGTCATGCCTTTCAATTTATCATTTGAGACGAGAGAAAGTGGTTCTGAATGTTTCCAAATTATGCTCAATATAAGCCCGGGTTAAAGAAGCTGTACAGTTGCTTGAATAAGGACAAACAGATGAAGTAGCCTTAAACTAAACCTCTCTATTACTTGACTTTCTGGTCCTAGTTGTGCCCCAAACTGAGCTACTAAAATAGCTACTGTGGTTCTGTGTTGCTCAGGGGCAGAACATGGCTCTTACACTAATTACACTGTAATAACACTGATACTGGCTTTATTGAGGTTTTCTTTTAAAAAAAAGGTCACCCATAATGGTATGTATTTTTTCCTGTCAAGTATTTTATAACACTGCAAAAGTCATATCCTAATGACATATTCTGTTGCTATTGATATTGTTGGATTGGATTTAAACATGAAATGATCAGTGGTGATGATGACAGAGTGACAGAAGCTCCTTTTACACTGCCCCCTCAAGGCTTTACTGCACCAATACGGTTTAGGCTGTGCTGTATAAAATGCACCAAGCCAGCGTGGGGGGGTCTGTGCGGACCCTCCTTTAAGCAGCTGCCAACGGTAGTGTCAGAGGCCAGGCAAGTTTGCCTCACTGTCTTTCTGAAAGAGTCAAGTTGGAGCAGGGTGTTGAGGGAAGGTGTGTAAAAATTTGGTGACGTTTTATTGTGAAACTGTGTAGTGAGTAAGACTTTCACTGAAGAAGAAACAGAAAAGAAACATTTTTACTTTTAGTAAAGATTTCAAAATCACACTAAGTGTCCCTAAACCGCAAAGCCCAAAGCTGTTCAATTTGGTCTTTTACATGCAGATATATTACTGATGGTGTGATCTACTGACCACTAAACTGCATCAGCAGCACATACCTCCTGTCAGATTACACCTCAAACCTGTGATAATTTCAGTTTAGAAATTGTACCATTCCAGACCTAAGCAAGCAGATGATAGAACATTTCTACATAATGACTCAACAATCACGGCAAAAGCTAAAACCTAAAACCCTCAAACTAATTTAGTTTTGTTATTGAACCCTTAAACCTTGTGATGTGGATTAGCTTTGTGACCAGCTTCATTTGATTCTCTGTTGATCTGATAATTACTAATGGTCTGCAGCCCATTAATTAAAGTTTTGGTTCTTTTGGTGCAGTCACAACAGGTGGTCCATAATGGTGTCAGTCTTGTATGTGAATGTGTATACAATATGCTTACACATGAGTATTATGAACTGGCTTTGCGATGTCAGCATTTTGTACAATATGTCAAAATGTGGTGGGACCATGTCAACTGATGTGTCAGTGCTTGACCACCTAGAGGTCAGATAGCCACTCATACAAAAACTGAGAAATATTTACCCAGCTGAATCAGCACAAATGTTTGCGTGCAAAGAGGAAGACGTTGCAATGGAGATTCTTAAAATAGCTGAATGGGACAAAGAGGTGAAAGAGAAACTGGGAGGAACATTTGTAGAAGGCACAAAGAGACTGAGTCAGACTAAACAAACAGAGAAAGGAAGAGAGCAGAGGGTCAGTTTCAAAAAGTCCAAGGAAATTTCCAGAGCACAATACAGTGATACAAAAGCTGAAAGGAGGAAACAAATGATAGGGAAAGTTTAAAAGCAACCAGAAGGTTGAAGTAAGAAATAAAGTGACAGACAACTCAAAAGATATGCACAATTATCAAAGTATCAATACATGAATTACATTTCAAGACAACTAAGAAATCACCAAATCTGACAAAGGAACAGCCAGTCAAGCTCTGGCAGAAAGAAAACAGCTGCCTCAACCTCTGATCAGATATGACGCTTTTATCTCCACTCAGATGCAGAGTGCTGCTGTGAGCGCTGCTAGTAACAGAGAGAGCAATGGCTCAAAGGATGCAAAGAGCTTCATGTCATGGTCGTTGCTATGCAACAATTCTGCTATTAGAAACAAGCTAACCTATAATACTACTGGTGGTGTTGTTTGTGAAAATCAAATTGGACCAGAAGATGAAAAGTTGTTTAAAGTTGACACGTACTGTACAAAACATAACCCAAAAACCCAGCACCCATTTCTGTAATTAACATCTGTAAAAAATGTGTGCTTTAAACTAATATGAAACTTATCAGACGGCAGGCTGAGTCAATCATGGCACACTGGTTATGAACTGAACTTACACTCTATTTAAAAATTCTGTCTCCTGTTACAAAAGCTCAACTGCAAGACAACACTGTTGGGCTGATTTAATTTGGATGATACCCAAATGATTTTTGTTTGTTTGTTTGTTTCCCAATCTGAGAGTGTTACATTCTCAAATTAATATTGGCTGTTGGCTGACCAATACAGAATGGAAAAACTACATCGACCAATAACTTATTATGTTTGGGTATTTGGCGAAAAAGGTGTTGCTACCATTTCATTTAAGACATTGAATTGGATTTTATTCCGTTTGATTTCATTCAGAAATAAAGCCTGATAATAAATGATTGTCTGCTCACCCATCTCCGGATGGTGCCTTCCCTCAACAGGAACGCTCACTGTCCGGCGCAGCAGCTTGTTCCTGTGAGACTCTGAGCGCCTCTCGCGCATCAGCAAAGGGTGTACCTGCACACAGACAGCAAAGAGTCAGTACACAAACACCATCCTAAAGTACTGCATCCTTAGGTTATGTACAGAATGTAAACACACAAGTGCAATTGACACCAAACAGTTAAACAAAATCCAAAGTCATGAATGAAGTGATTAAAAATCCTGTGTAAGCAACTAGCAAAATATTAGAGGATAATGTGTGATCATATGTAAACCACAGGGTACCAAGGTCTTAGCATGTGATTCAACAGAAGTAAACGCAAGAATGGCTTATCTGGTAATACACAAAGATATTATTCTCCACAGGAGTTCACTGAATGATACAGTGCACCAGATGTAAAAGTACTGGAAACTGAAAGTAAAAACAAAAGAGAAAAAAAAAATATATATATATATATACATATGAGAGAGAGAGAGAGAGAGAGAGAAATAAACCACATTTCATAGCTCTGCCATACTTGGCCCCACAGTCCCTGAATTCATAAAAGTGAAGCTTGAGGGAACATAAATGGGCGAATGTGCCACACTAATCAGAAACACTAGTCCTTTTGAAACATCCTAGTTACTCTCAGAAAATACAGCATGTACTGTAAAGAACAGACCCATAAATCTTAGCTGAACACCAAAGCTAGTACTTTCTGGGTGCAGAGTCCCAGCACACCAAAACAAACACATAAAGAAATAAAAAAAAATGTAGTCACATATTCTTGATAAATTTCATTTCAAAACAGCATATTGAGATGCATAGAAAGCTCAACAATGACACAACTTCCAATGGTTCCTATATAAGTTACTTACATCTCCACTAAGGGTACACAGTAAATCTAATCTGGTAAAACCTCTGAGAATTTTCACCAGACTTTGAAACTGTGTCCTGAAGTACACTTTTCTCTATTTTGAGTATTTTTTTTAATATAATGCACAGTTTGATTAAAACACTGTGTAAATGTAATGCTAAGTAAACAATCTGCTTACCATACTGTCATCATTGCTAAATCATTTGTGATTTTATTGGCATTGTAGGAGCCATTTTGTGTTTTTGGAGCACTGGTGTGGTGCATTTTACTTCTGGGTCCATTACATGTCAGTGAACATAATTGGCTTCAATTAGTATACATCAGATGGGAGGCAGGTGTTTTTGACTTTTGATACAGCGGCTAAGCCTGAACTTAAAGCCACTGGGCAGCTGTTAGGCAAGAAAAAGTAATTGACGCGCTTGTCTTGAAATAAGTTGTCCAAGCATTGCTCTGCTGTTTCACACAGTTATTTATTGAACATGATAAAAGGTGTCCAGTGTTTGACATTCATAATCCATAACACAATACATTCCATAAATCCAACAACTTACAAATAACAGACCTGGCTTGGTGTGGTTGAAAAGCAAAGCGAGAAACAAAACATAATGGAGCATAGCGGTCAAAAACTGTTCACTTTGTCCGTCCAGGAACACCTGCCTCCAGCCTGATGGTTCCTGCCTATATACTAATTGAAGCCTTATTATGTTCACTGACGTCTAGTGGACCCAGAAGTGAAATACACCCCACCAATGCTTCAAAAATACAAAATGGCTCCTCCAGGCATATTTCATCACAGTAGTTTTTATATAAATTATGTGTAGATAGTAAATTTCTTTCCCTCCTATTGAATCTTGTGTTATGATTTTAATGCAAGTTGATGTCCAGTAACATTTGTTTTAACACCTGATTTTTGCTGTCAGGTATAACATGACTTATTGTAGGCTTTATTATTCTCCATTGTTGTCCATCTGATCTCTTCATAAATTAATCACGGGGTGCTTTGCTTTAGAAAGATGTTTTTAGCATCTTACAGCCTAAATCTTTACTTCTGTCACAGTCCAGCCACCTGCTCTGATCACATCACTCATACATATACTATTATACTACATACATATACTATTGTTATTTCTCATCTGATCTCATTGTTTGGCTCCTCTAATTCAACTATACTGACTCTGTTAAACAAAGATTTGTAGCTCAGCAGTGCAAAATATTCTTATTACTGCCGTACGACTTTTTGGTAAACACAAACAAAACGGAACAGGCAGGGATATAGATATATATATATATATATACTGTTGATATATTATACAGTTTATTATGCTAATGATTTAATCTAATAGATATGCAGCTCTTTATGAATCAAAAACAACTGATTTACAACAAGTTTCTGCAGATTGGTGAACGTGACGTGGAGCAAAATTTAAGATAGTACACAAATATTCTTGCACAAGGCCCAATGAGTCTGCGGAAATGGAAGCAGCCTTGTTTGTTGTTATCATGCTAATTATTGCAATACTGTGTGCGTTTGTGTGTGTCCTATTGAGACTAGCATC